>JAGFNQ010003174.1:14246-35598 GCA_024364735.1 Boesenbergia rotunda | reverse complement strand
AGCAACATTGTGTTGCTCTCTCCACGACCGAGGCAGAATATATCGCCATGGGAGAGACCGTATCACAATTATTGTGAATGATTCATACACTAGAGGACTATGGATTGACTTACAAGGGTGTGCAAGTGTTGTGTGACAATATAAGCACAATCAACTTAACAAAGAATCCAGTCCACCATTCTAGGACCAAGCATATTGAAGTGTGTCACCAGTTCATTAGAGATCATGTTGTTAGAAGAGACATTGTACTCTCACATGTTGAGTCCAAATCGAATCTAGCGGGCATTTTCACTAAACCACTCCCCGAGAATGAATTTAGTTTCTTAAGAAGGGAGTTGGGAATGTGTCGTGCTTTATAGAATTAAGAACATTTAAAACCCTTCATGATCAATTCAAATTGTTGGGAACAATTGGGTAACTTTGGGACATCTCACACAAACTATAAGGTTCACCAAAACATTTTTGTTTGCTAGAAATGGGGTGAGAATGCTAGAATCAACTTAATTTCTCAAAATGTCAATGCATCCCTTGAGAAATTTGGTTGACGAGATAAAAATCACTACGGTGACCAAGTATGGGGAAAACCAATGCTTAACACATGTGTATTTGGCTCCATGATCATACTTGGACATTCCAATCAAGGAAACTTGATTGGAAACCTTATTTGGATACAAACTTGATTGAAAATTGATTTAATGGTTTTGATTGAGTTTGACTCCACTTGGGTGGAGCAAAGTGATTGTTAGACTCATAAGGACCTTTGATCCTTGTTAAGGGATCAATTATAGTCATGGGAACACTTCCAAGAACGATAAACTTTCATCTGATCTTATCAGAAATCGATAGGAAGTCTGAAACTGAAATTTCTGATCGTATCAAAAAAATTCAGGGATCCTGATCGGTCACCGGACCGATCAGGAGTATGTCTGATCGATCCAACTGACCGGTCCAGCCGAATTGTGATACCCCTCTGCAATCTCTCTGTATTGGCCTTGATCGGTCCACAGATCGATCTGGCTCACTGTGTGGATCGGTCCACAAACAGATCAGGAGGCTCACAGAAGATTTCAAAAACCCACTGTTCGCTTCCTGATCGATCAGCCGATCGATCAGGAGCCTGCCTAATCGGTCACCCGACCGATCAGGACCAGGCCAGTCCGATCAGGCTGGAGCCTAATCGGTCTGAGTGCTCCCAGATCGAACGGTGATCCGTTCGATCACATTAAGTTGCGGTTGGTGGACCGATCCACCAACCTAATAACTCCCTCTAAACCTTACCTTCCCAAGCCCTAGCGTCGAAACCCCTCTTTCTTCCTTGTGCGTGCGATCTCCTTCCTCTTGCTGTGCGTGTGAGTTCTCGTTCTTACTGTTGGTGTTCTCAGCAACTCCTTCCTGCGTGAGGGCTCCTACAAGCTCGTGTCTTCTTCTTGTGTCGTGATCTATTCTCTACGCGCACCCTTGTGAGTGCTCTCTTTTTCAACCTGACCAGCTCTTCTTCGACTTATCTTCATGGCACCTAAGTAAGCTTGCGTTAAGCTTTTCCTTACTACTTACTTCATGAGATTTGTGATGTTTAAGCTAACCATGTCTTTTTCCTGTGGTTTCTTTTTATGTTGTGACCTTAATCTTGCCGTGTGTGTCTTCCCATATGATCAAATCTTATTGATTATTTGATTTTTGATCAACTCTTACCTTTGTGATCTTTTAATTTGTGTCATGATTATCAACTTGGTCCATTTAATTTGGTGCCGTGACTTTACCTTACCCTACTGATTAAACCAAATTCTGTGTCTTAATCTTGTGACCATTATCTTGATTAACTTGCACTCTTATTCCATCCTTTAGAAAGTCATCCAAGGGAAAGGAACCCGCTGAAGGGTCCAAGGGCAAAGGCCCTTCATCATCTGCCCCTTCACGAAGGCCTCAGCCTTCTTCAAGTTCCAGATTCCCTAACGCTGCTTGTGAGCAAGCGTTCCAGTCTCGAACCTTCAAGTTGCTTTCTTGCCGGTCAATTGATGGTCCCTTTCTGTCTGAGCATTGCCCCTCCATTATGGAGATAATTACCTTCTACAACCTGGGCTTTCTTCTTTCCCTCGAACGGACAATAAACTATGACCTTGTTTCTGAATTTTACAATAACTTGCAACAAGGCCCTCAAGGAGGTTTTGAATTCACGACCCGGGTAGCCAAGAGGAACCTTGATTTTTCCTATGACATCCTGGCAGAGTATCTTGGCGCTCGTCGATCGCCGAACTTTTATTCTATCTACCCAGAGCTTCCTGACCCCTTATTGCCTCCTTTTGCGGACGTCACCCCCGATGGCATTTATCAGCACCTCTTTGGCCACCCTCGACCAGCTGGTCTTGATGAGTTAGGGCCCGACTTTCCGACTTTTGCGGCCCTTCGACTTTCCCCTACTGATTACGTTCTGTTCAAGATAATCACCAACTGCATTTTGCCGATCACCTTAAAACCCGTAACTGAGATCCGACCCTACCACTGCTTGATGCTCTATGGCATGCATTGCCGCCGTGACTTTGACATTATAGAGAGCATCTTTCAGTCGATTATTTCCTATCGTGAGTCTAGTCGTCGCACTGTGTATATGTCGTTCGGTCATGTCATCACTGACTGACTTATGTCAGTAGGTGTTGATGTGACTAAGGGCAGGACAGTGCCCATGGTTAGACAGGATTGCCGATTGGGCAAACGCGCGTTTGCCAAATCTGGTATTGTTGTTGGGCCGGACGATCAGAGTCTTATCTGGAAGGACGGGCGAGGTCTTGGTGAGCTTCCTCGAGGTGCACACGTACAGGTACCCGCAGCTCCTGCTGCACATCAGGAGGCTCCCGCTGCGCTGACTATGACTATGAGTCGGATCCAGACCTACGCTGGCAGATTTCAGAGCTGGATCGGACCATCCAGCATGATCTTCATTTGAGGGAGCTCTGGCGCGAGGAGGTCCGGTCGGAGTTTCGATCCTTCGATCGCCGACTTCACGTGGTGGAGTCGATGTCTCGGGGGTCCGTTCTCTGCAGCAGACATGGTATGACGAGTGGCGTCAGCACACATTTCCTGGGTTGCGCCTTCTGGCAGTATGGCATCGGGGTCCTTTGTAGCTGATGATGACCCAGCTGATGACCCCATGCAGGCCGATGACCCCCCGCCGACGATTGACTATGGTTGTACTATGATGGTTGGTGATTTGACTGTTTTGCATGTTATGTCTTGATGGTGGTGTTGACTATACTTTGATGCATTGATATGCGTCAAACTATTTGTCTGTCCTGGATTTTTGCTGCACTTGACTATTTTGTGATGTTGTATGATGCATCTGACATATGCATATTTTCATGCTATTCTATGCTTATTGCTAGATTATTGTTATTCCATGTTCATGTGATGCATGTGATTGCTATATATATTGTTTTATCTTTCTCACATATTTTCATATGTTTTTCAAAATTAAATCAAATCTTATCTTATTTTGGGAAACCCCTAGGGTTTAGGGGGAGTATGTTTAAACTTAACAACCAGTCTACACCCTTTTCGGTGTTTGACAAAGGGGGAGAGTGAGGTTGGTTAAGTTTAGGATGATGACTATTGTAGGGGGAGGATCCTGATTCCCCTATGAGTGTGAAATTTGTAACTATTGATTTTGAATACCTAAACTTAAAATCGGGTTGTTAAACAACAAAAAGGGGAGATTGTTGATGCAGTCTGACCCTGATTGTTGTTTTGGTGTTGACACCGATTTTAGTTTAGGTTGATGAGATGATTATGATTAAGCCCTGGTCATGGACTAGGAATACCTAGTGGGAGTAGGTTGGATAAAATCCTAACTCGGAGGGTTAGGTGTGGAAAAGTCCTAGCTTGGAGGGCTAGGTGTGAAAATTCCAAACCCGGAGGGTTAGGTGTGGAAAAATCCTAGCTTGGAGGGCTAGGTGGATAAAATCCAAGCTTGGAGGCTAGGTGTGAAAAGTCCTAGCTTGGAGGGCTAGGTGTTGGAAAAGTCCTAGCTTGGAGGGCTAGGTGTGGAAAAAGTCCTAGCTTGGAGGGCTAGGTGTGAAATCCTGGCTTGGAGGGCCAGGTGGATGAAACCCTGGCTTGGAGGGCCAGGTCCTAGCTTGAAGGGCTAGGTTGGATGAAATCCTGGCTTGGAGGGTCAGGTCCTAGCTTGGAGGGCTAGGTTGAAATCCTGGTGAGTGAAGCCAGGTCCTAGCTTGGAGGGCTAGGTTGAAGTCCCGAAGAGTGAGACTGGGCACGGAGTCTTGGTCCGAGGGACTGAGCACGAGTCAGGAGAGGCTGGGAGCCAGTTCTCTTGACTTAGAGAGGGTTTAGCCTTGCCCTGATCGGTCTGGCGACCGATCAGGGAAGTTGGCATGAAATTCCCTCGTGGATCGGTCTGGTGACCGATCCAGCGATGTCTGATCGGTCTGGTGACCGATCAGGGAGCTTCCAGTAACTTTGGCAAACCTATTGTTCGGCTCCTGATCGGTCTGGTAACCGATCAGGGAGAAACTTTGATCGATCAATCTGAACGATCAACTGTCACGAGGTTTCTCACCTTGACCGATCAGACTGGAGCCTGATCGGTCATGGAGTGTCCTGATCGGTTTGGTGACCGATCAGCGGTGTATTTCAGGCGGGATTGTGGTAAGCAGATTTCTGTATCGGTTTGGTGACCGATCTGGTGACCGGTCAGGGAGACCGATCATACAAGATTGCGATCCCAGGATTCTCACTAGGGACCGATCAGGCTGGAGCCTGATCGGTCTGGGATCATCCTGATCGGTCCGGTGACCGATCACTTTAATTCAAACGCACTGTCAGACGCTCTGATCACGTCTGAACATAAATGATCTTAATCTCTGATATTTGATTCTCTGCTTGATTTGCTATGCTAATGATCTGATCAAGGTTGCAGGTGACAGGAACGGATTCAAACACTCTAGGACAGTCAATGGGAGTCTTTCCTTGGAGCAGGTTTGTCCGTTTTCCATCTCAGGTTGCAACGGATGCTGACACTGCTGGAGCTGCTGACTGGGGCTTGGCTGAGGGAAGCTCAGGAAGTCCAGGAGAGCTCAGTGGTAGCTGGCTGTTGCAGGTGAGCAGCTGGAGGCTACAGTGAGGTGCTGTGACCTGGCGATCAGTGGGAGAGACTTAAGTGCTTTGTGGCGAATAAGTCACAACAACGCTGAGAATACTCGATCATTACTCTGCTACAACACTTGTGCTCTTGCGACAACTCTGTTCCATCATCTCTTGAGCAAGCGACTGTGAATCTGAAGCAACCCTCTGTTACTTGAGCATTTGGAAGAGAAACAAGAAGCTTGGCGAGTCCATCAGCGAGAAGGCACGAAGAAGGGAGTTCTTGCGTGAGATCTGCGCTGGGTGGAGCTCGGTGAGAAGTTTGCTTGTGTTCTTGTGGTTCTAAGTGCTCAGTAAGTTCCTTCTTGTGTTTCCTGTACTTTATACTTGATCCATCTTGAAACGCTGTGGAGAGGTTACTCCATCGAGAAGGAGGTTGCATTTTATCCGAATTTTCCTGGGCTTGATCTGCCGACGATCAAGGGATCGCCCACCTTACGGGCACGCCAAGGAGTAGGGGCATGTTATCCCCGAACCTTGTAAATCCTCTTTGTTAGCGTTTTGTGTTCGTGCTTAGTTTAGGTTTTAGTTTCTGCAACTCTGTTTTTGCTTCTGCTATGCTACTAACCCAACTGCAGAGAAACCTAAAATTGTAAGAAGTGGGTGTCTGGCTATATTCACCCCACCCCTCTCTAGCCATCCAAGTTCCAACAGAAATCCCCAGCTATCCAAGCTCCAGTTGATCGCACTAGATTAGGGGTGTCAAAAATCAACACGACCCGATGACCCAACCCGAATCGACACAAAAAAAAAAATCAGGTTCGGGTTGAAAATTTTTGGCTTCGGGTCAGGTTCGGGTTGACCCGAATTTAATATTTAGTAATTTTTTGGAGTTAAATCAAATTTTATTTTGAAAATTAAGAAATTTTTATGTATATTAATATCAATATTAGTATGATCATGATGGAGTATTGCGATAAAAGTGAAGAATTATAGAGAAAATAGCGAAAAAGACGTTTTGAATCTGTTTTTTCGGGTTATTCGGGTCGGGTTCGGGTTGATCGAGTTGGTCAGGTTCGGGTTCGGGTTTGGGAGTTTCGGGTTGAATTCGGGTTCGGGTTGGGAGTTTAAAAAAAAATTCCAACCCGACCCGACCCACCCGAATTGACACCCCTACACTAGATTCCCCTTCTCTAGTCGAGTCCTTCATGA
This sequence comes from Boesenbergia rotunda, assembly GCA_024364735.1. NCBI lineage: Eukaryota > Viridiplantae > Streptophyta > Magnoliopsida > Zingiberales > Zingiberaceae > Boesenbergia > Boesenbergia rotunda. The sequence goes on along the minus strand of JAGFNQ010003174.1, from coordinate 29,295 downwards.
GCCGGTCCCCAAGCACTTCCGACTCCTATCTATTCTAGAATATGGAGGAGTTACAGACCCAGAAGAGCACCTTATGATGTTCGAGAATGTGACCCTGCTGTATTAGTACACGGATGACATTAAGTGCTGAGCGTTCCTCACCACCTTGGTCGGGCCCGCTCAATGATGGTTCAACAGACTCCTGTAAGGGTCAGTGCAGAGATTTGCTGACTTCAAGAGGCTTTTCCTCAGCATTTTGCAAGCAGCAAAAGACATCACAAGATGAGCCTTAACCTCTTTGCCTTGAAGCAAAGCCCTAAGAAGTCCTTACGAGCTTATATCAAGAGGTTCAACCAGGTCGCGCTGGACGTGCCCACGGCCACTCCGGAAGTGCTGATCAGTGCCTTTGCCCAGGTTTGCAGGAGGGGGAATTCTTCAGATTGCTGATACGCAAGCCCCCGAAAGACTTCGATAGCCTCCTGGGCAAGGCCGCTAAGTACGTGGATGTAGAGGAAGCACAAGCCGCTCGACGTCGGGAGGTCGGGCCTCTACCTGTGGCTCTCCATAGTCAGAAGACCACACCTTCTGGAGGACCCCTCCATAGTCCTCGAGCCCTGGGGTAGAGAGTCGGAGCCGAGCGTGGCATAGTTCAGCAGGTGGCCCAGGGGTGCCTCCCCAACATGTGGCAACCCTACTGTTCGTTTCATCACAGTCACACTCACAACACCCAAGATTATTGGCAGATCGGGCGGGGGCAAGCTCGCCCCGCCCGGGGATCTCCTCGAGGGGCATCTCAGGGAGGAGCCCGAGGCCGGGGAAGGTCGCAGGCAGAAAGGCGAGAGTCAGACACCCCGGCGACTGCCCCGACAGCAAGACAACTATTTCCGACCTCCGACTCCCCCGAGCAAGGAGAAGTGAATGAAGAACAAGCGAACCAACAGAGCACAGTACAGGGCTCGATTAATGTCATCTCAGGTGGCCCCACCTATGGGGACTCCAACCGGGCCCGGAAGTCTCAAGTCAGGCGCCTGGAGATTCACCGGTGGGGATGAGCCCTGCTCAAGCCAGAGGACCATAGATTAGTTTTGGTCCACAGGATTTACAAGGAGTAGAAGTCCCACATGATGATGTGTTAGTCATCACCACCATCATAGCCAACTACCACGTCCACCGGACCATTGTGGACAATGGTAGTTCAGTCAATATTTTGTACAAGAAAGCATTCGAGCAGTTGCAAATTAAAGCCAGTGAATTGCAACCTGTAGCCACACCCCTCTTTGGGTTCACTAGGAACGAGGTCCAGCCGATCAGCCAGATCAAGTTGGCCATTTCATTCGGGGAGGAGCCCTTGAAGAGGACCCGATGGTCGACCTTCCTGATAGTAGATGTGCCATCGGCCTACAATGTCATTCTGGGAAGACCAACCCTCAATGAATTCAGGGCTGTGACATCCACTTTTTATCTGAAGGTGAAGTTTCCGATGAGTGATCAGGTAGAAGAAGTGAGGGTTGACCAGAAGGTAGCACGCCGATGCTACGTGGACGATGTTCGAACAGAAGTGTGGAAGGCATTCCGAGCCCCGTCGGTTAGCTGTAACATAGTGCAACCCTCCCCTTGGGCTGAGTTGAGAGAACAAAAGGAGGAGGTTTAGCTCCTTACCGACCGAGAAGAAACAAAGGTGAAGATAGCGCCAGAGCTGGAGCCCGACCTTAAGCAACAACTAGTGAAGTGTCTGGCAGAGAACCAAGATGTATTCGCATGGTCAACTCGAGATCTGAAAGGCTTCCGGTTGGAAGTCATGGAGCACAAGTTGCATGTTTACCCTGATGCCAGGCCTGTGAAGCAACGGAAGAGAGACTTCAGTCCCGAGCAAAATAAGATAATTCAGGTTGAGGTGGATAGGCTCTTGGAGGCAGGACACATTCGAAAGGTACAGTTTCCAACCTGGTTAGCCAACGTGGTGTTGGTGTCCAAGCCAGAGAATAAATGGAGGGTCTGCATCGATTTCAGAGACCTCAATAGAGCCTGTCCCAAAGATTGTTATCCACTCCCTCGGATCCATCAGATGGTGGACTCCACGGCGGGGAGTGATCTCATCTGCATGCTGGACTCCTACCAGGGATACCATCAAGTGTCGCTGTCTCCCACTGATCAGAAGAAGGTCAACTTCATTACATCCGAAGGCACTTATTGTTACATAGTCATGCTATTTGGACTGAAGAACGCAGGGGCTACATATCAATGGTTGATGAACAAAGTGTTCAAGGAGCAGCTGGGAAGAAACATTGAGGTGTACGTGGATGACATCCTCATCAAATCCCTCCGGGTGGTAGACTTGATAGTAGATGTGGAGGAAACCTGCTGCACCCTGAGAAGGTATGGCCTAAAATTGAGCCCAGCCAAATGCTTATTTGGAGCGAGGAGTGGGAAGTTCTTGGGTTACATCCTGACTGAGCGAGGCATCGAGGCTAATCCTAGCAAAGTAAAGGCTCTGTTAGACATGCCATCACTCAGGAACCTGAAGGAAGTTCAACGGTTGACTGGGAGGATCACAGCTCTCTCTCGCTTTATTTCCCGGTCGGCCGATCGCAGTCTGCCCTTCTTCAAGATCCTGCGCAAGGCCACTAAGTTTCAATGGGATGCCGAATGTGATCGGGCCTTTGAAGAATTGAAGTCTTATCTTGTCAGTTTGCCTGTCTTGGCCAAGCTTGAAGAGGAAGAGATTCTGTATGTATACCGTTCGACCACAGAGAGAGCGGTGAGTGCAGTGCTTGTAAAACAAAAGGAGGTTGAATAACAACCCATTTATTTTTTTGGGCACTTGCTGAAAGAAGCCGAGTGTAGGTATAATACACTCGAGAAGTTAGCTTATGTGCTTGTGTTGGCTGCTCAGTGCTTGCGCCCTTACTTCTTGGTTCATCCCATTCGGGTGTTAACCAATAGCACCCTCGGATGAGTATTGGTCAAACCGGAGGCTTCTGGTCGAATGATCAAATGGACCATGGAGTTAAGTGAGTATGACATTCAATACCTGCCCCGGACTGCTATTAAGGCTCAGGCGTTAGCCGATTTTCTTAGCGAGCTTCACACTGAGGAAGAAGAAGAAACTTGGAAAGTCTACATGGACGGCTCTGTCGCTCGGTTGGGAAGCGGCATCAAGGTTCTCTTAATTTCCCCAAAGGGAGATCATCTCCACCTGACCATGCGGTTAGAGTATCGGGCTACCAATAATGAAGCAGAGTATGAAACCCTCCTGGCTGGGTTACAGGATGCTCGACACGTGGGAGCTACTCGGGTCATACTTCACTCAGATTCTCAGCTGATGACTTGGCAGCTAGTCGGACAGTTTGAGATAAACAGTGAATGGTTGCAAACCTATGCCAATGCATATGAGCAATTGAAAGCCAGGTTTCAGGAAGTACAGATACTTCAAATTCCTCGGGTAGACAACTTGAAGGCCGATGAGTTAGCCAAGTTAGCCAATGTCATCACTCCTTGGGTCTTCACTCATCCTTCGCCTCAAGTTATGCTAGTGGCTCAGATCGAAAGGGAGACGGAGGAAGAGGTAGAAGGCGACTGGAGGGCTCCGCTCATATCGTATTTGCAGAAGGGAACTCTCCCAACTCATCCTGAGCAGGCCCGCTTATTGAAGAAGCGGGCGACCAAGTTCACCTTGGTAGGGGATACCTTAAACAAGCGAGCCTTCTCTCGGCCGCTACTCAAGTGTTTAGGAGAAGAGGATGCAGATTATGTACTAAGAGAAATACATCTGGGATCCTGTGATAGTCATTCAGGAGGTCGGGCCATGGCTCGGAAGGTATTATTGGCAAGATTCTTCTTACCAACACTTCAAAAGGATGCAGATCGGATGGTCACTTCATGCGTCTCCTGTCAGAAACATCAAAGCATCTCTCATCGAACAGTCGAAGTTTTGAGGGCATCCGTTGTGTCATGCCCTTTTGATTAGTGGGGCATGGATATAGTAGGGTCTTTCCCTGTCGCAACCGCTCAGAAGAAATTTTTACTGGTTGCTGTGGATTATTTCACTAAGTGGGTGGAAGCGGAGGCTCTAGCTCGGATCACCGAACAAGCAGTCATCAAATTCTTATGGAAAAATATTCTATGTCGATATGGGATACCACATAAGTTGGTCTCGGATAATGGTCGGCAATTCCAGGGTCGGAAGATCCAGGAATGGTGTACAGCCTATGGAATCAAGCAAGCATTCACTTCAGTAGCTTATCCCCAGAGCAACGGTCAGGCAGAGGTCACTAATCGGGAAATCTTATGGGGCCTCAAGACCAAGCTGGATCATATGGGCGGGACATGGGTCGATGAGTTACCTAGTGTCCTATGGGCTCAGCGAACCACTCCCAAAGAAAGCTCAAGCTATACGCCTTTTCAGCTGGTGTATGGGAGAGAATCAGTAGTCCCAATGGAAGTAGGGTGCGAGTCCGATCGGAGGCACCATTATGGAGAAGATAATGCGGAGAGGAAACGTCTGGAGCTGGATTTGATCGATGAGATCCGAGACAAGGCAGCGGTTTGAATGACTGCCTACCGACAAAGGATGCAGTAAAGGTACAATCAGAAAGGCATACCCAGGAGTTTCTAAGTCAGCGATCACGTATGGAAGAGAGTCAAGCCAGTTAGGGAGGTGAGTAAGCTGGAACCCCAATAGGGAGGACCCTTCCTAGTGGTTGAGAAGCTAGGGTCGGGAGCATACTACTTGCAAGACGCTCAAGGAAAAAGGTTGGGAAGACCTTAGAGCGCCATACATCTAAAATTGTTTCATGAGTAGAACTCGGGCCACCCTTGTAATAACATTAGTTGTAAATATGATAGTGATCCAGACAACCATGGCTCGGTATCCAGACTATCGATCAGGCGAGTTATAAGTGGGTCTACTCCCACGCACCCGCCGACCTCAGTGCCGGTCGGGCATGGCTGTCCACGCTCGGCCGGGCAAGATGAGCGGCGTCCAGACTCTCACCCTTGCAAGTTATAAGTGGGCTTGCTCCCACGCACTCGCCGACCTCGATGCCGGTCGGGCGTGGTTGTCCACGCTCGGTTGGGTAAACCAAGCGGCGTCCAGATTCTCGCCCTTGCGAGTTATAAGTGGGCTTGCTTCCACGCACCCGCCGACCTCAGTGCTGGTCGACGCGTGGCCGTCCACGCTCGGTCGGGTAAACCGAGCGGCGTCCATACTCTTGTCCTTGCGAGTTATAAGTGTGCTTGCTTCCACCCACCCGCTGACCTCGGTGCCAGTCGGGCGTGACAGTCCACGCTCAGTCGGGTAAACCGAGTGGCGTCCAAACTCTCGCCCTTGTGAGTTATAAGTGGGCTTGCTCCCATGCACCCACCGACCTCGATGTCGGTCGGGCGTTGCTGTCCATGCTCGGTCGGGTAAATCGAGCGGCGTACAGACTCTCGCCCTTGCGAGTTATAAGTGGACTTGCTCCCACGCGCCCGCCGACATCGGTGCCGATCGGGCGTGGCTGTCCATGCTCGGTCGGGTAAACCGAGCGACGTCCAGACTCTCGCCCTTGCGAGTTATAAGTGGGCTTGCTCCCACGCTCCTGTCGACCTCGGCGTCGGTCGAGTGTGGCTGCCCACGCTTGGTCGGGTGAACTGAGAGACATCCAAACTCTCGCCTCCGAGCGAGTTGTAAGTGGGTCTGCTCCCACCCACCCGCCAACCTCGGTCCCTGTCGGGCGTGACTGTCCATGCTCGGTCGGGTGAATCGAGCGGCGTTCAGACTCTCGCCTCCGAGCGAGTTATGAGTCTGCTCCCATGCACCCGCCAACCTCGGTCCCGATCGGGCGTGGCTATCCACGCTTGGTCAGGTGAACCGAGCAGTGTCCAAACTCTCGCCTCCCAGCGAGTTATAAGTGGGTCTGCTCCCACGTACCCGGCGACCTCGGTCACGGTCGAGTGTGGCTGTCCACTCTCGGTCGGTCGAGCCGAGTGGCGTCCGGACTCTCGCCCTTGCGAGTTATAAGTGGGTATGCTCCCACGAAATCGCCGACCCCAAGGTCGATCGGACACGGCTGACCTTGAACGATCATAAAGACCGAAGGACATATGGACTTAATTACGTTATAAGAGAGTTGAGTGAAACGGTTGAATGGTAGAACCAAAGTCCTAACTAGCCCGAATCCAGTGAGAACCCGAATAACCGATCCTGGGTGTACTTATGCCTTGGAGGGCATGAGTAATCTCTATTTATGGTAACCATCGAGTCTTAACCCAGGGCGAATGAGAGCCTAAGGGTTTACCGATCGACTAAAGAGCCGAGCTAGGGCTTGTGGGTATTGGTGTCGGCCAGCCGACATGGTCGGCCGAATGACCCAGTGTCCAAGGGTAACGGTTTAAGAAGGCTTAAATCAACTTAAGTCGCGCCTCTGAGTAATCCCGAGCTTGAAGGAGTGCCGGGGAATGAGGGACTGACTAAAAAGGTAACACTAAAGTCCTACTAAGGAAGCAACCGAGTGGCCTGTTGGGACCTTGTCATTCAGCTAGAGGGGGTAAATAGCTACTTTTCGATCTTCTTCCTACAACGGTTAGCAAGCGCAAGCGGAAATCTAAAACAAAAACTAAAACAATGCTAATACAAGATCTTTACGTGGTTCGGAGATGATACTCCTACTCCACGACTGTCTGTAAGGTGGACGATCCCGATCCTTCGGTGGATGATTTCTCGGAACACCTCCGGCTAGCTCTTGTCGCTCCTTGTGGGTGGCGAAACCTCGCCACAATACCTTGACAACCTCTGAGCACGTTTAGGCTACTAACAGGCTTTACCCAAGCTTGTTTTACCAAGGAAGAACAACAAAAAATGAGTCCTCTTAAATAGTGCTCGATACTGTTCTGACCATTACCAGTCGATTGGTGATAGCCCAGTCGACTGGTCCTCGCGAATTCGAATGTCACAGCCTGACGTTTCGACTTCTGGTCGACACCAGTCGACTGATCTCAGGATCAGTCGACTGATAAGTCAACTGATCCAAGCATTAGTCGACTGCCACCTAACGTTTCCCTTCTCGAGTACAATTCTCTCAGCACTCGAACCCTAGGATTTCCCTTCCTGAGTACAGTTCCCTCAGCACTCGAATCCTCACGGCTTAGCTGACTCTTCATCCAGCAGCCTCGACCTGTTGCTTTCAAGCCCTCTTCGACTTTGGCTCTCGTCCCTCGGATGCATGCAAACCCACGGCTCGTCTCCCATGCCATCCTTCGCGTATGCCTCGAAGTTCGCTTCCCTCGGCTCATCGTTCCTACTCCAGCAGCCTCGACCTGTTGCCTTCAAGCCTTATTCGACTTCGGCTCTCGTCCCTCAGATGCATGCAAGCCCACGGCTCATCTCCCCATGTCATCCTTCACATATGCCTCGAAGTATGCTTCCCTCGGCTCATCGTTTTTGCTTTGTCCACGGTCCCTCGGATGCTTACAAGCCCACGGCTTGTCTCCCCACTGTAGGATTTGTATACTGAAAGACATGATTTCTTTATATGAGCATATTATTTTGAAAAGAGAATCACAACTACACTAGGTGCCTGTTTATATTAGTACATGCACGAAGTCCAATTACTTTGCATTGTAGATAACATGGTGTGTGGTGTCACACGGAAGATCATGTTATCAGTTCCTTGCTTAGTATAAATAAGAGGCCTACAACCGAGATCGAATTGGACAACCCATCGGGATGGTTGTAGTGTAATTAGGTGTGGTTAATCTTGACCATAGAATTTCACTAGTGTGCTATGAGTACATTGAGCAGGACCGAACCCCGAGGTTATCCAATTTGTACTGACTCAATAATTGGATAGGACCTCAGTTTATATTATGGAGTACGATCCCTTAATCCCGAAATAATATCAGGCATATATTATTAATTATTATTTCTTTGATTTACCAATGGACGAGATCTATTCTGTTAGATCGATAGGCCTGGTAAGTTGGGAGATAATATTAATAATATGATGTGCCGATGATTATTGATGGAATCCATGTCCTGGTGAGTCAGGATGATGATGCCCCCTTGATGAGCTCAAAAGGTTCATCGTGCTAAACCCTGCAGGTGGATTTAATCCGGCATGATGATAAGATTGAGTGGTACTAGTCAAGGATTCAGAGGTTAATTAATTTAAATTGTCAGTAATTTAATTAATTAACGGGCATTCGAGATCTTAAACACGGAGGGATGAACGACTCATAATAAGTGGAGCTCATATGTAAATATGGGGGTTGTTGAGGTAATTCAATGGGGGACCTTTAGTGGAATGGATCCTCATTAATGGACCGGGTCCATTAGCAGGCCAAGATCTAATTCTTTTTCATGGTCTCTATCGTAGCCCTATATATACCCCCATGTGGCATAAAATCAAGTTGATTTTTTTAAAAAAAATTAATCCAATAAATCACAAAAAATCCTAGCCTCCTCTCTCCTCCTCTCTCTCCCTCTCTCGCTCGGTGCGGCGCCGACAGTATGAACGAGGGGTGGAACCTCGGCTGCTGTTTAAAAAAAATTCTTCGTACCTGGGTGTCTTAACCTGCCCAGCATTCATCATGATTTATCCACTCTGAATACTTATAGGGCAGAGACAGAGGCCGCTGAGTTTGCGATTCCAACTATTGAAATCGGTGCGGCGCCGACCAGCAGGTCTCCTGCTCCTTCTCCACGGAATCAAATTGCTCCAAGGGAGCAATTAATTGCGCATTCCAAGGGTGCACTGCTCGCATGCAATTGAATTGAAAATAGCTCCAAGGGAGCAATTAATTGCGGATCCTAAGGGAGCACTATGAGCAGTTTTTGTGGAGAAGGAAAGATAAGCAGTGGAGAGTTTATAGTGGAGAAGACCTTGGGTGGAGAAAGTCCACCGAGCCTCCTCTGCTTTCATCGGTGGAAAAGGTCCACCGCCTTCTGCCTTCGGCGTTGGAAAAGGTTCACCAAGCGCTGACTTCGGCGGGGGAGGGGGAGAAAGGTCACATGGTCGATGGAGAGACCACGGGCGCTGGGTGGGCTGTGGAGAAATTGTTTTCCAAAGAGCAAGGTAACTTCCAATTTTATCTTGAAATAATTCACAGTCTGGGCGCCGACGATGGAGAAGAGGATTAGTAGGGTTTTGTGATTGGATTATCTTCTTCCTTGGAGTGGACGGCGACATTCCTTTAGTTAGGGATTGGTTAGCGCAAGGAGAAGGGATCAACTTAGTGATCACAGTTCTTAGTAGATCGTCGTCGCCCACACGACGTCCAAGAGGAGAAGGTCATACGGTAGAAGATCGTAAGGTATTGGAAAGTATAATTCTTCCTTTGGCTCCTTATATTATTTTGTGCCTTATTCATTTGTCTCGTCATTTTATGTTACTTATTTAATTATTTTGATTTTGTATCATATATATAGCCAATAATTAAATAATTGGACCCCGACCATAAACACAAAAGCCGACGATCCACTCGTCACCTTTTCTGCGGTCGAACGGTCAAGCAAATTACAAGGCCCGATCTTTGTGATTGGCCGAGTTGTAATTTGGATCGTTCGATACAGCACGAGACGGTCGATGGGAGACAGGTCTCCACTCGGATTAATTTTTTTAATCCGTAGACGTGGAGAGGTCTCTCGGATCGACCAGGTATTCGCTGAGAAAACCCGCCAAGCCATACCCAACACCCACACCATCCTTCACCGGACCCGAAGACGTCCAACTAAGTACATATGTATCCTTCAAATCTGCACACTCAAATACACATATTAGATCAACATGAAACCCTAACTTAATCATATTGGCACACACATCAACACTCATGATCTACTCGATCAAACTTGGGTCGATTGCACCAACATGGCCGAGCAAAAATACATCAACACAAGAAAAACTGAGAAAGGAAATTATCGTTAAGATAATGCCCGAGGCCATTGAATCGACTATAGGCCCGATAGGTCGAGTCAAAAAGATTAAATTACATTTCAAGTAAAAGGAGGAAAGACGTCTTCTGGGATGACCTCCTACACCCGAGTAGGCTTCACCGTGTTGGGAGGCAGATCTTTAGGGATGTGCCCGACCTCCTTCAACTGTTGCAGAGTGCTCTCGATGCCATACTTAAACATGTTGGCCGTCCCGCGAGCCAACTGGCGATAAAAAGGTTCCAACCGGAGATACTCCAGTCGGTGTGCTTCCAGCCGTGCCGACTCTCCCTCCTTGTAGGACGCCAGTTCGCCATTCAGTCGATTGATCTTGGCATCCCGCTCGATTATCTCCGCGTCCCGAGCCACCAGCTGACCCTCTAAGGCCTTGAAGGCCTCCTCCTTAGCCGTCAACTCTGCCTCTTTATTAGTTAGGGCCAGCTGTGTCGAATGATGGGTGGCTGCCGACTCTTTCAACTATGCAGCCAAAGCCTTGGCCTCGACTGTCTTCTTGTCCAAATCTGTGCGGGCTCGGGCTTGTCGAGTCAAAGCTGTTTTTTTCTAGGCCTCCACATTCTCCATACGGAGATTCAGTTGGTCGATGTCCCGAGAGGCTGTTACCAAGGTGGCACGTTCCTCCTCCACCCGAGTGTCAGCCTCTTCCAGTTGTGCCTTCAGAAAGGCAATTTCGGAGCGAAGGAGTGCATGTATTTTTTATCTAGGTGTTGTGGCTTAGCTGGGTATTTTTTTATCTATGGTATTTTATCAAGGGTGCATGTAACTTTTCGAATTAACCAACAAGCGCAAGCTACTTTGATATTTACTAAAAAAATATTTTTTTCAGTACTCTTTCCATTTTACCTTTCTATCGAATCTAACTTATATGCATGCAATCGCTTTTTCCTTTCCTGTCTCTCTTATGCATACAATCTATCTTCTCTTTTTCTCCTCTCTTCACATTCCTCCCTATTTTTCATACATTTTCTTTCTCTTTTCTCTTCTCTCTTGTAGATGGATGCATGCATAACATGGAAAAAATATCAGACCCACGTTGGACCTGATATTTTTCATATAGGTCCACGTTGGGCCTGATATTTTTCATATCAAGCCCAATATGGGCCTGATATGAAAGCTATTCAACTTTGATAGGATTGTCGTCGACTGCAACAACGACGATGGCTGGGACGTCGACCAATTAGGGCTACGGGAGATTTCCGATCAACTTCATCCAGTGACACATCAATCCATCGATGTTATTTTTGCATTGTTCTTGAAGTTCTCTGCCTTTTAATTTTAACTCAAGTTTTTTTTTCAAAAATTAAATTTTAAGAATTAAAAGAAAAATAAAATGAAACAAAAATTTATCATCAAATAATTAAAATGAGTTGAAACCTGCATGCTTTTTAGATTTAGATTTGAATATTAATATTTAAATTAATTAAAATATTTTTTATTAAATTAAAGATAAAATATCATGTCAGACCCACGTTGGGCTTGATATGATTCCATATCAGGCCCAACGGGGGCCTGATATGCAATCCATTTCAGACCCAACAACCCCAATGTGTGATCTTCTTAATTCTTCTTTATTACATTTTAATACCTTGGAGAAGTCCAAATAATAATGGATAGTATATTTGAACTCCTTGTAATCTCAGAAATCTACAGGAACTGAAATTTTTACAATCGGAGCTCTCTAGGTCAAACCAGTAGTTTTGACCAAACCCCACTAATGGACCTAGAGAGCTCCGATTTCATAAATTTCAGTTCCCATGGATTTTTTAGGTTACAAGGAGTTTAAATATGTTATCCATTGTTTATTTGGACATCTCTGAGGTGTTAAAATGTTATACCAAAAAAAAAAAATCAAGAAACAAAATCTAATATTAGACCCATTGAGCCTGATATAAATTATATCAGGCCCACGTATGGAATGTCCAACGACCTCAATATGTGATTTTTTTTTCGATTCTTCGTTATTACATTTTAGCACCTTAGAAAAGTCCAAATAAACAATGGATAACATATTTGAATTCCTTATAACCTCAGAAATCCACGAAAACTAAAATTTGTGAAATTCGAACTCTTTAGGTCAATAAGTGGGTTTTGGTCAAAACCCATTGGACCTTAAAATGTAATAACAAAAAATCGAGAAAAAAAATTCTAATATTAGTCCCATTGGGCCTGATATGAATTATATCAAGCCCAACAACCCCAATGTGTGATTTTTTCTCGATTCTCCGTTATTACATTTTAACACTTCGAAAAGGTCGAAATAAACAATTAATAAAATATTTGAACTCCTTATAACCTCAGAAATCCATAGAAGCTAAAATTTTTCAATCGGAGATATTTAGGTCAATTAGTGGTTTTGGTCAAAACCCACTAATTTGACTTAAAGAGCTCCGATTGTAAATTTTCAGTTCCAGTAGATTTCTGATGTTACAAGGAGTTTAAATATGCTATCCATTATTTATTTCGACCTCTCTGAGGTGTTAAAATGTAATAGCGAAAAATAAAAAAATCTAATATTGGGCCAAACATGGGCCTGATATGATTCATATCAGGCCCAATATTAGATTATTTTTCTCGATTCTTCGTTATTATATTTTAACACCTCAGAGAGGTTGAAATAAATAATATATAGCATATTTAAATTCTTTGTAACCTCAGAAATCCACGAAAATTGAAATTTTTGCAATTAGAGCTCCCTAGGTCCTCCGATTGCAAAAATTTTAGTTTCCGTAGATTTCTGAGATTACTAGGAGATTAAATATGTTATCCATTATTTATTTCTACCTCTCCGAGGTGCTAAAATGTAATAACGAAGAATCGAGAAAAAAATCACACATTGGGGGTCGTTGGGCCTAATATGGAACCATATTAGGCCCAATGTGGGCTTGATATAATTCATATAAGGCCCAATGGGGTCAATATTAGATTTTTTTCTCGATTTTTTGTTATTATATTTTAACACCTCTAAGATGTCCAAATAAATAATGGATAACATATTTGAACTTCTTGTAACCTCAGAAATCCACGGGAACTGAAATTTGTGAAATTAGAGCTTTTTAGGTCAATCAGTGGGTTTTGGTCAAAACCCACTGATTGACCTAGAGAGCTCCGATATCACAAATTTCAGTTCCCGTGAATTTCTGAGGTTACAAGGAGTTCAAATATGCTATCCTTTATTTATTTGGACTTCTCTAAGGTGTTAAAATGTAATAAGGAAGAATTAAAAAGATCACACATTGAGGTTGTTGGGCTTGAATGGATTGCATATCAGGCCCATGTTGGGCCTGATATGGAATCATATCAGGCCCAACGTTGGCCTGATATGATGTTTTATTTTTAATTTAATAAAAAATTTTTAATTAATTTAAATATTAATATTCAAATATAAATCTAAAAAGCATATAAGTTTCAACTCATTTAAATTATTTGATGATAAATTTCCGTTTCATTTTATTTTATTTTTAATTCTTAAAATTTATTTTCGAAAAAAAACTTGAGTCAAAATTAAAAAGTAGAGAACTTCAAGAACAATGCAAAAATAACATCAGTGGATTGATGCGCCACTGGATGAAGCTGGTCGGAGATCTCCCACAGCCCCAACTAGTCGACGTTCCAACCGTCGCTGTCGCAGTCGACGACGATCCTATCAAAGTCGAATAACTTTCATATCAGGCCCAACGCGGGGCTGATATGAAAAATATCAGGCCCACGTTATGTATGCATCCATCTAAAAGAGAGAAGAAAGAGAAGAGAAAGAGAAAGAAAATACATGAAAAGGAGGGAGGAATGAGAAGAGAGGAGAAGAAAGAGAAGATAGGTTGCATACATAAAAGAGAGAGGAAAGGAAAAAATGATTGTATGCATATAAGTTAGATTTGGCAAAAGGGTAAAATGGGAAGAGTACTGAAAAATATACATTTTGGTAAACATCAAAGTAGTTTACGCCTTTTGATTAATTCGAAAAGATACATGCGTCGTTTGATTATAATGTTGTTTTTTTGTTATATCCTTTCTCTCACCTTTCCTTATGTTTTTTTTCTCACAACGTAGACATAAATGAGGAACATATCTAAAATGTAGGAATGGTATTATTTAGGTCAAGTAACAGATTCTAAGAAATCACAAGTGACCATTGATAAAATTATTATTTGTAAATATTTTTATAATTCTTTTTTTAGAGAATATTTTTTTATACTTTGCATATCTTGTGCAATCCATCAATATAATAATTTTTTAAATATTTTAACACAATATTAAAGATAAAAAAATCTAAATATCACATTTCAATCTAAGTGTCATACTATAATTATAATACTATTGATAATAAATTAATTGTAATAAAGCTTGTAATATAATTGGGCTTAAAATGTAATTCAGATTATATATTGTTGACCTTATAATTTTGATCATAAACTTTTAATTAACTTTTAAATTTTGATTATATTATATTATAATTTTAAAATTATATCAAATAAAATAATTAATTTTATAATTTAATCTTGATTATAATTGATTACTTTCGTTAAACATAGCCTGAGTGTTTTTGAAGCTTTTTCTTCTAGCTTGTTTTCCCACTTATTTTTCACAATAAGAACTTCAAAACTGTCACCATCCCACGTTGAACACCTATGACCACTATTATTATTGTTTTCCCCCACACATTGAGGACACATGTTTTGATTTATTAACTTAGGAAAAATAATTTCCACTAAAAATTTTTGTTTAAAAAAATCTCAACTAAACTCATATTATTTCACTTTGTAACTAAATAAAAAATTAATTTTATTATGTTAGATTTAAAATTAAAATATAGATTAACTAAATATAAATTGTCAAACACCAATCTTATTAATTATTATTATTATTATTGGAAATATAAAAAAAAATAAGAAATAAGGATTGGCTCTTTAAAGTTGAATGGTGAAAATATTAACTTATTTTGATAAAACATATAATATCTAATTGGTCATTAGTTTTGAAGCTTAAATTTATAATTAGCATATAACTTGATTAAAAAATAATTAACGAAGTTTTTTCAATCTTGGGAGTCCCAGGATTCGTACCCCATTTAGAGAAAAAATTTCTACAAAATATGTCATAATTGAGGATTAAATCACGGATGCTTGAGATGATAACCAATCACCCTTA
>JAGFNQ010003174.1:0-12020 GCA_024364735.1 Boesenbergia rotunda | reverse complement strand
TCACAAAACCCCGAGGAATACTTACGTTTGCCCATATCCGACTAGAAGTCTGTATCCGTAATACCCATAGGGAATTGGTCTGCCCGGTAAACCAGCTTATAATCCTTAGTCCTTCTCAGGCAATAATATAAACTTTTACCGAAATCCAATTTCCTTGACCTAGGTTACTCTGATATCTTCTAACCATGCCCATGGCAAAGCAGATATCCAGTCTCATTTTTAGCATACATAAGACTTCCTATAGTCGACACTAAAGGAACTATCATTACCTATTTTATCTCCTTTGATAATCTAAACATATCTCCTTAGATAGAGTAGCTCCACAGCTGAAAAGTTCAAAACTTTTCTTGGAGGTTTCCATTCTAAAACAAGTTAAGACACTGTCTCTATATGAAGCTTGGGATAAGCACAACATTCTTCTCTAGTGATCCCTTAGAACTTTGATCGCCAAGAATGTGTCCTACTTCTCCTAAGTCCTTCATATCAATTGTTTTAGATGACCATACCCTTACGTCTGATAATACTTTGTCATTGTTACCAACTAACAAAATATTATCTACGTATAGTACAAGAACACCACTATGTTTCCGTCACAATTCTTACATACACAACTCTCATCCATCATTCAAACAAATCCATATGACTGTATTATCACTTCAAAGCGGATGTTCCTCGTCATAGGTCCAGGGATCTTGATTCATGGTCATCAGGGACCGAGCCCGAAGACTCTCCCAAGAACATGAATCCTTCTGGTTGACTAACAACCCTCCCACTAAGACGAGGTACCACCTGTGTATCCTCTGTGACACGTGGTGCAGTAACTTATGGTTTATCCTCTTGTACAGTTGGTACTAAGGTCAGAACCTCCCTTCTTAATTCTTCAAGAACTAGTCTACTCATGAGCTTGTGGTTCATCACATAGTCTTCTTCTAAGAATTTGGTATTCGTGCCAACGATTATCCTCTGATCCTTAGGACTATAGAACCACCTTTCGTCCTTCTAGGATGGCCCACGAACAAGCGTACGAGATTCCAACCTATCAGTTCCCCATCTCAGCACCTGTGCTGAGCTACCCCAAATCTGAATATGTCTTAGACTTGGCTTTCACCCAGTCCACACTTCTATGGGAGTAGAATGTATTGACCTAGTTGATATCAAGTATGTACACTATCGTTTCCAGAGCATATCCCCAGAACGAATTTGGCAACTCGGAGCAGCTCATCATTGTCCTAACCCTCTCCATAAGAGCTCTTTTCCTTCTCTTTGCTGCACCGTTCTGTTGGGGCGTATCGGGTGCAGTCAATTGGGATTGACTCCCAACCTCTGATAAGTATGTCCTAAATTCTCCCAAGAGGTACCCACCACTACGATCCGATCGTAGTGTCTTGATACTGTTACCTTGATGTTTCTCCACAACAGTCTTGATTTCTTTGAACTAATCAAAGATTCATACTTGCGGCCATCAAGTAATTGTATCCATAACTTTGAATATTCTTCTCATGAAGTATTCAAAGCTACCTCTATCCTAGATAGGCATAGGACCTCACAAATCAGAATGAACCAATTCCAACATATCTTTGGCTCTATATCCCTTGGCCTTGAAAGGCCTCTTGGTCGTCTTACCATTCAAGCAAGATTCAAAGGTTTGTAAGTCTCCCACCACCAATGAACCCGAGGGCCCATTGGCTATTATCCTTTGAATCCTACTAAGGTTAATAAGAGCAAGCCTTAGGTTCCAAAGCTATGTTTGGTTCATTTTGGAAGGAACCTTTCTCTTACTTAGGTTAGATGATAAGCTATTAGCTACTATTTACATCATGGGATACTTTGGTTCTAATTGCTTAAATTGCTTTATCCATGTTCCTAAACAGATAATCTTTCTATTCCACTTTTCTTAACAAAAGACAATAGAATATCCATTATTTCAGAAACTGAACCAGAGTTCTTTCTAAAATTAGGTACATAAAAGCAATCTTCTTAAAACCAAAATTTTATTTTCCAATCTAAAGAAAAATAAATAATTCCCACTCCAATAGTCTCCACCTCCGTAGCATATCTCATGTAGACGGTAATCTTTTCTTTAGCTAGTCGTTGGGCTTTCTGGCACCCCTACAAAGAATTCTAGGCATGTTTAGTGGCATTCGTATCTACCCACCAGGTACCGGTAGATAACTCTGCTAAACATGTTACAACGACAAAAGAAAAAGATATACTTTTCTCTTGACAACAGGGACAGTCCATCTTTCAATGTCCAGTCTGCTGGCATGTGAAGCATTTGCCTTTCGGCTTCTTCATGCCAGTCCGAGGTCCCTGTGATACTGCTGCCTTCTTGAACTCTCCTTGTTTTTTCTTCTTCTTGCCTTCCGGCATAGAATTAGAAATCCTTTGAGTCATTAAGGCCTGTGCATATCTGACGAAAGAGCCCCTCTACCGCCTGGGGTTCTCCTAGTAGTTCCCTCAACTTATACTCATGCTTATTCATGCTATAGTTGAGCCGGAATTGCTCTAAACTTCTAGGCAGAGATTAGAGTATAATATCGACCTAAGTTTCCCCTTCAATTTGTCCTCCAAGAACGTCAATCTCATTGAGGTGGGTCATTATCTTCAGGACGTTCCTCGAAGAGTACCTATTTGTACTCCTCTGCAGAAAGGACAATGTCTAGGTTTATTTTCCAGACTACGTAATTGGGGACACTAAGTTTGTTTTCCTTAAGTATTGTAGCTAGTGGGTTAAAGACTATTTTGAAAATCCTAAGAATCACAACATACACTACTTTAAAAATCGAAAAAAATTGATTCCTCAAAACAATAAATTTTCGAAATCAACCAGCATCTCAAACACCGAGAATTTGCATGCCACGTTGGTGTGGACATATACAAACCCTTTATTTGTTCAAGAAGGTTTTACCCATTAATCTTACTATCTTGTCAACCTATCTTTTTCACAAGTAAGACTAATAGTTGGTCAACTTCGACCCTACAAGTTATTAGTAGTGACTCCGTTGGGGAGGATACTAATAATTGTATCTAAGTGTTTTCCATTGTACGACACTAAGAAAATTATTTAGGATTATGTGCCTTTCGTTGGGGAAGTGCACACGCTCTTCAATAATCCTCTATAATCTTTTCTGATCTTGTGATCCGTAAAAGAAGCCTATCCGTTATGGAGGAAGGCACTCAGAGCCAACACGCGGACTTGTTCGCATCACATATCAGATTGCAATGGAGGTCGTGAGACCCTTAAGGTCCCTCTCCCACTTAGTAATTTATCTCGAGGAATATTACTAGCACAACAACATAACCAAGCACATAACCAATCAACATGTAAAAAACATAGAGAAAATCCTAGATTTTCCAACTTTCATGGCCCTTGGTCTCTAATGCGCCTCCAGTCGTGTCGTCACTTCGTCTGCTCCTCCCTTCGTTCTGCGCAAACTACCTCGAGGGATTTCCACGCTGAAATGACTAGCTAATTATTTACATCATCGATCCTATACTCCTCGAGGGAGTGTACATGAAATCTAGATCAACTGTAAATAAATAACTCGGCTAAACATACGCCGTATTTAATTACAAAAATTAAATACCTAGCCTCGTCAACCCCGAGGATTAATTAATTACAAAAATATGCAAACCAATCACACAACCCATATTTGGCCATGAAGTTGGAATCTCGTGCCTGCAACACAAAGTTAGCCTACGCACATCCACGAATCATCCAGCAAAATAAATTGTATGAATTGCAAAAATTAACCAATCCAAAACTCACAAAGTCGGAAACCTCAGCTCTGATATCAATTGTTGGGTATGGCTTGGCGGGTTTCCTAAGCGAATACTCGGTCGATCCGAGAGACCTCTCCATGTCTACGGATTAAAAAAAATTAATCCGAATGGAGACCCGTCTCCCATCGACCATCTCGTGTCGTATCGAATGATCCAAATCACAACTCGAACAATTACCAAAATCGGCCTTGTGATTTTCTTGACCATTCGACCGCGGAAAAGGGGACGAGTTGATCGCCGACTTTTGTGTTTATGGTTGGGGTCCAGTTAGTTAATTAACAACTATGATACGAATTCAAATTAATAAACTAACACACATAAAATGACGAGGCAAATGAATAAGGCATAAAAAGAATGAAAGGATCCAAAGGAAGAATTATACCTTCCATTACGTTACGATCTTCTACCGTATGACCCTCCCCTCTTGGACGTCGTATGGGTGACGATCTACCAAGACCCATGGTCACCAAGTCGATCCTTTCTCCTTGCGACAACCATCCCAATCCAAAAGGATGCCATCGGCCGCTCCTAGGAGGAAAATAATCCAAACACAAACCCTACTCGACAGATTTTTCTTCCCTTGAGAAAAATTGCGTAAGCAACTTTTCTCCCTTGAGAAAAATCGTTGCTCCCTCTCAAGTTCTCGCAATTCTCTTCCCTTAACTTTTCTCTCTTTGAAAAAATCGCGTGAATCATATTTCCTTCTCCCCATAAAATAGCCGGCACCCCTACGTGTCCAACCTTCTGCCCAAAGCAGAAGGAAACTCAGGCTTCAATGCGTGTTTTCTCCTCTAACGGTACCTTCTCCATCAGACATCCACCGAAGCCAACAATCAATAGAGCAATTCTCTATTGGCTCAATTATGTTGTGTGAGCAACTTAATCAGAGCTCTCCTCCACAGCCCATCGCTGCGTTGCATCCATGCATGGAAGAAAAACGACAACGCTATTTGCATGCACAATCTGTGCATGCTGAACCGTGGAGAAGAACGGCCTCAGCCCTGGACTCACGCATGGAGAAGAAAAGAAGCAAGCTATTTTGTTTGCACCTGCTGAATCGAGAGCAGCGCCGCCGTTCGGTCCATGCACACGTGGAGAAGAAACCAAAATAGCATCTGCAGTTTTTTTTCTTCCGGTGCTTCAATGCATGGATAAGAAGCAAGCGCCACTGCTTGCATGCCGCGTGGAGAAGAAGCAAGCGCCGTCGCTTGCATGCCGCGTGGAGATGTAACAAACGCCATCGTTTCTTTACGCATGGAGAAGAAGCAAAATGACTTCTACTGTTTTTATCAGTGACGCCGAACCGAGAGGGAGAGGGAGAGGGAGAGGGAGAGAGAGATTAGGGTTTTCTTGTGTATCCTTGGATTAATCCATCGGATCAATTAATCCCCTTGGTTTCATGTCACCATGGGATATATATAAGGCTACGGTAAAGACCATGATGAGGAGTTGGATCTTGGCCAGCTAATGGATCCAAACATAATTCATTAATAAAGATCCATTCCACTAAAGAACCCTTATTGACTTACCTCACCAACCCCCATATTTACATATGGGCTTCACTTATTACAAGTCGACCATCCCCCCGTGTTTAAGATCTCAAATGCCCATTAATTAATTTAAATTACTGATAATTCAAATTAATTAACCTCTGGGTCCTTGACAAGTACCACTTGTTGGATCGGGTTGGACCGTCTAGAGGGGGTGAATAGATGGTAAAAAAATTATGAAAGTGGAGACACCCGTCTTTAAAAAAAAAAGAAACTTGGTCGCAACTGAGAGCGTTGCTTCCAAGGCAGTGGACGCTCAATAAAAATCTCCTTGTGGCGGAGAAGCCTTATAAAAATAGCACACTAGACTTTTAGAGAGTTTACAAGAATGAATAAAATGATTTAATGAAAAGGTTGAAACTCTAAGCCTATTTATAGCCTAAGAGAATAAATCTGGATTGTTGATTGTTGCAGAATTTTCTCTTGGCCAATGATCCATGGATGTAATCTGGATGATTCATCTTGGATGGGAGTAACCTGCATCCATTGGATCTGATTAAAGGATAAGGTTTTATCCTTTATGATATAAAGGAACTTTTATCTTCTGCTCGAGATTGCTATTGTAATCTCTAAGTAATAATATGGCAAAAATAAATTGTCTCCGACCTTTATCCCAATTGGTAAGTTTAGCAGCCTTTGTTCTCGAGGTCTTGGGTTCAATTCCTCTTAGCAAAAATTTAATCTTTCTTTTTCCGGGCAATTAGCCTTTTGGTTCTTCGTCTTCTGGGTGATTTCCGACCAACTAGAGTTAGGCTCACCCAAATCCGACTCCGGCCTTTCGCTCCTTGAGCGTCCTTCCTCCCGGCTTCTTGTCCCTTGGACACTGCGCACGTCCTTCTCGCTCCACCGACGTACTCTTCCGCAGCTTCCGCGTCCCTCGGATTGTACCGAGCCGTCGGCTCACTTTCCCACACAATCCTTCTCGTCCGCTATGTCTTACGCTCGACTTCCTCCATACCTAAGCTCCTGCACACTTAGCAGAGGGATTATACATACCAGGACCTAACACAAATTGGTTGATCACATCAAAATCAACCTGGGGTACTTACAATCTCCCCCTTTTGATGTGCATCAATCCGAGTTAAATTAGGGTAAACAAAATAAAAAAAACATGCATAACAATGTAAACAGTTTAAGTTCAATAAAACTTAAATTTCAAGTAAATTAAAATTCTACCTCTTAACTTAATACTATTCCTCCCCCTTTGATCACATCAAAAAATGGGGAAATATAATTAGGGATGAAGAAAATTTTAAAGTGCGATAAAAAATATTCTAAGTAAAAAAATCACATTCCCACAAATTTTTCAAATTGAAAATGGCATATTTTTTTTGAAGTTAATTCCATGTTCTTTTATATCGAAAAAATAGATTTCAATAAACGATTCATAAAAAATCGAACATTTATGAAAAAAAATCTGAATATTTTTGTCAAAGTCGAAGATAAAGATATAAGTTTAGACAAAAATTTTGAGCTTTAAATTGGTTGACCAAGTCCAAAAATAAATGAAAAAGCAACAGTTAAGAGTTTTTTAGGAATAAATTTTAAAAAAATTTGAGAAAAATGCTTTGAAAAGAAGAAAAAAATTATATTGAGTTCTTTCCACTATATCTGAATCATGAAAAATTAGATCTATGAAAATAAATTTCAAATTTCGAGCAAAAAATTATAAAAAAAATATTCAAATTTTTTTTTGAAAAATTCTCAATAGATGGATAACATAATTGTGCATAAAAAACATAACTTTTAAAAAAAACTGCACATAAATAAAAAAATTATTAGTTTAAAATAAATTTCGGAACCCAAAATAAGTTTCTGTCTACAGGATTAATTAAAAACATAGGCGGAATATAGCTTTTGGGCACTTTTTTAAATTGACCCTTATGATTTTTAAAATACCAATTTAAATTATCAAGAAAGCTATTTTTCTTTTGGCGTAAATATGCAATATCAAGTT
Source organism: Boesenbergia rotunda (assembly GCA_024364735.1). Taxonomy (NCBI): domain Eukaryota; kingdom Viridiplantae; phylum Streptophyta; class Magnoliopsida; order Zingiberales; family Zingiberaceae; genus Boesenbergia; species Boesenbergia rotunda. Next base: position 4,730 of record JAGFNQ010003174.1, on the reverse strand, counting down.
CTAATATTTGAACTAAGTTTTTCAAATTATCATTTTCATTTTTCAAAATATCAAAAGAGGATTTAAGTGTTAATTTATTTTTTAATTTTTAATTTTTAATTTTCTTTTTCTAATCTACAATTAGATTTGAGCAAGGCTTTAACTCCTGCATATAATTGATCATGAGGAAGAAGACAAACCTCACTTACCGGGAAGCTTTCGAAAAGCGAGGTTCCTCTTTCGTCGTCGCTTTCTTCTGACGTCTCTCCCCCTTCATCAGTGCTCCCTTCTTAATGATTTGTCATCAGCGCAAGTCCCGCGTATTCTTGACCTTCCGACTCTTCTGACGAGGGCTCATCGTCGAGTTGGATCTTCCTTATATTCAGTGCGGCGATGTCTGATTTCTTATTCTTCTCTTCATGCAATTTTAGGAATTTCTCCCAGAACTCTTTTGCCGAGCTGTAATTCTCGATGCGGTTAACTTCTTACACGGGAAGAACAGCTAGTAGATGAAATTCAACTTTGTCGTTTGCTTCAAAGTCTGATTTCTCCTTCTTGGTCCATGACTCTATTTCTTTATCCTTGCCGTTGTTGTCTTTAGGAACTGAAAAATCATTTTTCATAATTATTAGCAATTCAATATCAGTTTTAAGAAATACCTGCATTCGACGCTTCCAGATCGTGAACTCCCCCTCAAACTTCGGCGGGTAGATTATGGCTCCAACCTTTTCTTGAAATTGCTGCAGTCAGTTAGTCCTTCTGCGGCGACCTTGGCTCTGATACCACTTGTTGGATCGGGTTGGACCAGCTAGAGTGGGTGAATAGACGGTAAAAAAATTATGAAAGTGGAGGCACTCGTCTTTAAAAAAAAAGAAACTTGGTCGCAACTGAGAACGTTGCTTCCAAGGCAGTGGACGCTCAATAAAAATCTCCTTGTGGCGGTGAAGCCTTACAAAAATAGCACACTAGACTTTTAGAGAGTTTACAAGAATGAATAAAATGATTTAATAAAAAGGTTTAAACTCTAAGCCTATTTATAGCCTAAGAGAATAAATCTGGATTGTTGATGAATTTTCTCTTTGTCGTTGATCGATGGATGTAATATGGATGATTGATCTTGGATGGGATTAACCTGCATTCATTGGATCTGATTAAAGGATAAGGCTTTATCGTTTATGAGATAAAGAGACTTTTATCTTCTGTTCGAGATTGCTATTGTAATCTTCAAGTAATAATATCGGCAAAAATAAATTATCTTTGGCCTTTATCCCAACTGGTAAGCTTGGCAGCCTCTGCTCTCGAGGTTTTGGGTTCAATTCCTCTTAGCAACAATTTAATCTTTCTTTTTCCGGGTGATTAGCCTTTTTGTAATGGCCCGAAAAATTTTCTCAATATTTTCGTTAAAATATTGATCATGTTTAGATAGATTTTCGAGGAACATAGAGATATTAGTAGGAACCTTAGCATGATTAGCCATGATTTTCTATATGGAATAAGAAGCTAAGTACTAATGGGCCTTACATGAGCTTTTCTAGTACCATGGTTATTAGGGGATCTTAGGTAGAATTTAATATAAATAGAAATGAGCTTCAATTAGGAATATTAGCATAACTATTTGTGGGTCTTAGGGAGCATTGCCGAAAATAAAGAAAAAAACATAAAATAAAATAAAAATAAAGTGCATGCAGCAAGAATTGAACCTTGGACCTAATGTATCACCATGCATGTACTAACCAATTCACCTAGCACGGGAGTGCTAGTGGAAAAGGAAGAGGATTTTAGTTGAGGCTAAAGGAAGTGAAGGGTCACCATGAGAGGAGGCATCATGTCAAATTTTCTCAATATTTTCATTAAAATAATGATCATGTTTAGATAGATTTTCGAGGAACATAGAGATATTAGTAGGAACATTAGCATGATTAGCCATGATTTTCTATATGGAATAAGAAGCTAAGTACTAATGGGCCTTACATGGGCTTTTCTAGTACCATGGTTATTAGGGGATCTTTGGTAGAATTTAATATAAATAGAAATGAGCTTCAATTAGGAATATTAGCATGACTATTTGTGGGTCTTAGGGAGCATTTCCGAAAATAAAGAAAAAAAACATAAAATAAAATAAAAATAAAGTGCATGCACCAAGAATTGAACCTTAGACCTAATGTATCCCTAAAGGAAGTGAAGGGTCACCATGAGAGGAGGCATCATGTCTCTTCACTTGCCCCCTTCATTTGGGTATAAAAGGGAGTAGGTGAGAGAGGAAGAGACATTGGAGTTACTCTTCTTCTTCTCTTCTTCCACCAAGGTTATTTCTCTCCCTCTTCTTCCTTACTCTAGCCGAAACCCACAAGGGTTTGTCTCCCTTAGAAAAGCTTCACAAAGGACTCCATCTTGAAGATCCAAGGCTTTCTACAAGGCTACGAGGGCTAAGGAGAGGTCTAGGGTCAAAGAGGTTTTCTTTTGGTTTCTCTATTCAAGGTGATAATCAAGATAAATCAAGGTAAGACTCCCTCACCTGTGGTATAATAGTTTGATGATTATCTTTCATGATTTAAGGTTTTGTTGGGCTCTATGTTGAGAAAACCATGCCTTAGGGTCCCTACAACTTTCGGCCAAGGAGGTTTATGGGTCTAGGATGATGTTAAAAATCTCATGTATGCTTTCTAATGTTTTCTCATGATAAATGAAAAGTAAATGATGAGTGGTGGGAATTTTGTAGCACCCTAAAACCCCTTTAGGATTTCGGCCACCATCCATGTAACATGGCTAGGTTTAAAATTCAACCCTTCAAGCATGGTTAGTATGTTTTCTATGATATAATGGGTATAATGTTGGGACCGGGTGCATGTCGACAAGGATACGAGTTCGTAAAATTTTATAATTTTTACGTGCAGCGGAAGAATTAGCATAAAATAATTTCCTAAATTATTTTAACCACGTATCTAGCATGCAACCTTATGATGTGTTGACATAATCATAAATTAAAACTTTGCGGAAAAGTAAACAAATTTACTAAGTACCTTTCGTAACTCGAAGTAAGGGACGAGATCCAACCGTAGCGTCTCTTGGAAGCTTCGCCTCTATTCGCGTCCACGCCGAGTTCTCTTCGGGATGACTTCGCAAAGCCACGAGTTTTGTGCTGACGAGAACTACTAGATTCTCCGAAGACACAACTAGAAGAAGAAGAGAAAAGATAGGAAACTAACCACCAAAGTAACGGAATCAAAATTCCGGGAAGAGAGGAGTTGTGATCCGCTTCTTCTTCTACTTGGTTGGCTTCTCCTTCTTCTTGATAGCTCACGGCAACCAACTTGGAGGGGTGAGGGTGAGCCGGCCCTAGTTTGGACAATGGGAGCCGGCCCTAATCCTTAAGGAGGGCGCCGGCCCTAAGGGAAGAAGAAGAGAGAATAAGAGAGAGAGGGAGAGAATTATCTCTTGATGGCTCTATATCAAATTGTTGAATTAAGGGCTTACCTTTGGTTCCTTTTTATAGTAGCATCTCCCTTGCCAAGTCTCCCTCTTAACGGAATTAACGGAATTAGTTATCATAAGAAATTTATCCTATAAATTCTCTTATGAATTATTCCGTTTAAACCAAGTTTTATTATAACTAACTTTATAATAAAACTAATTAATCTCTCCTTTTATTATGGAATAAATTTTATATAAACTTTCTTATCATGGAAAAATCAATTCATAATTGATTTTATAAAATTAAAATAAACCAATTCACGAATTATTTTAACTTCCATAAAAGAATAAATTTCTATAAAATTTATTCCATAATAAAAGGAGAGATTAATTAGTTTTATTATAAAGTTAGTTATAATAAAACTTGGTTTAAACGGAATAATTCATAAGAGAATTTATAGGATAAATTTCTTATGATAACTAATTCCGTTAAGAGGGAGACTTGGCAAGGGAGATGCTACTATATAAAGGAACCAAAGGTAAGCCCTTAATTCAACAATTTGATATAGAGCCATCAAGAGATAATTCTCTCCCTCTCTCTCTTATTCTCTCTTCTTCTTCCCTTAGGGCCGGCGCCCTCCTTAAGGATTAGGGCCGGCTCCCCTTGTCCAAACTAGGGCCAGCGCACCCTCACCCCTCCAAGTTGGTTGCCGTGAGCTATCAAGAAGAAGGAGAAGCCAACCAAGTAGAAGAAGAAGCGGATCACAACTCCTCTCTTCTCGGAATTTTGATTCCGTTACTTTGATGGTTAGTTTCCTATCTTTTCTCTTGTTCTTCTAGTTGTGTCTTCAGAGAATCTAGTAGTTCTCATCGGCACAAAACTCATGGCTTTGCGAAGTCATCCCGAAGAGAACTCGGCGTGGACGCGAATAGAGGCGAAGCTTCCAAGGGACGCTACGGTTGGATCTCGTCCCTTACTTCGAGATACGAAAGGTACTTAGTAAATTTGTTTACTTTTTCGCAAAGTTTTAATTTATGATTATGTCAACACATCATAAGGTTGCATGCTAGATACGTGGTTAAAATAATTTAGAAAATTATTTTATGCTAATTCTTCCGCTGCACGTAAAAATTATAAAATTTTACGAACCCGTATCCTTGTCGACATGCACCCGGTCCCAACAGGGGTATCAGAGCCGGTTAGTGTTCGACTTAATCATATAATTGTTTTGTAGAAAACTTTGTCATGATCTCAATTTCGGAAAAAAATTTTAATTATGGAAACTTTCAAATTATAATAATTTTTAGATTTAGGAATTTCAAAGTTTAGAAATCCTCAT
>JAGFNQ010003173.1:52106-310318 GCA_024364735.1 Boesenbergia rotunda | reverse complement strand
CTTATTTGAAATGCAATGTTTAGATTTTCCAAATTCCAAGTTATTGTGTTATGGAGTTTATTAACCATTTATGCTTCGGATAGTTTTACCATGCTCAATTTTGTAGAATGAAGATTCCATGTCATTTAATTAGTATGCATACTTTTGTGAATGCACTAGATGAGCAAGGGCATGAGTAGTTTAACATGTGGATACATTGCATTTTAGACTTATTCTTGAGCTTATTATTATTCCCTTTTGGACTAAGTCCTAATTGTGCTTAAAATGCTTGTAAATTCGGTAGAAAAGTAAGATTTACATTCTATGAAGTTCTAGAAATATTATTGCATGTGCCAAAATGTTGTTAGTTTCGAATTAAGTCTTATTGCTTTAAATATGCTTAGAAAAGTTGCATGCATATTTCATAGTGCTTTAGAAATGTTATAGAACCTTGTGTGATGAGTTTAAATGGTTAGAATTACTAGTAATGTGCCATTGTATCATGCATGACTATTAAAGTTAGAATATCATTTTTAGATAGATTGAATACAAAAAAAAAGATTATAAAGAAAGTTCCGCATTTTTTAGTCGTGCATTAGAGTCAAGAAGTAGACAAGTAGCGGTCCGTCTAAGGTAGAGAAGGCGGGTCGCTACAGTTGGTATCAGAGCCAAGTTCCCATTCTCCAGCATCACACACACATCAGCATCAACCTTGCCGTCTTCAAGTAAGAAAGCTTTAAGTTTCAGTTTTCTATTGCTCCTTTACTTAATTGCAGTATAGAGAAATGCTTAAGTACTTACTCATATGTGCATAGAACAAGGAAGCATATTTAATACCTTAGTATCACGGAATCATGTTTAATCCCTAGAATGGATATTAGGTTACTAAGTAAGGAAACAAGTTCTATACCTAGAAATATAGTAGTGATTCTTGTTCCCTTATGCATTATTAGATGGCAAGAAGAGGCCGAGCTCCTAATGCAAGGAACAGAACTCCAGTTCAAGATAACAATGAGCCTGGCACAGAACAGCCAAACCTGATGGCAGTCATTGCTCAAATGCAAGCTCAGATTACAGAACAACAGAAGACCATCGCCACACTGAAGGCAAATCAGCACCCAGTGCCCCCTACACCACCCACAGCAGGAGTGGGAACTCCAGTGGTGGCTGAAGTTCCACCAGTCACACAGGAGACCCCTGCCGTGAACCGAAGACAAGAAGCATACCTCGTCCAGTGGCAGAGGCTGAAACCGAAAGCTTCTCAGGCACGACTGAGCCCTGGGATGCCCAGGCTTGGTTCAAGACTTTAGAGAGCACAATGGAGCTTCTTGACTGGCCAGAAGTCGAGAAGGTCAAATGTGCCTCCTTCTGCCTAACTGGAGATGCTCGTATGTGGTGGGAGCGAGTCAAGAGTAAGAGGATAGTCAACCAGATGAGCTGGGCAGATTTCGAGCAAGAGTTCTATGAGGAGTTCTTCCACATGCGGGTTACCAACAAGCACTACGAGGACTTCATGGAGTTCAGACAAGGTAACCTACCAGTGGGAGAAGCAGTCGCGAAGTTCAACAGACTAGCTCGCCTCTGCCCAGAGCTAGTCAGCACAGAGAAGGAGCGAGTCAGACTGATGCTCCGCATGCTGAACCCTGAAATAGCACTCAACGTGAACAGCGGGACGCACCGACCCCAGACCAGCGAGGAGTTGGTCAGTAGTGCTCTAATCTCAGAGCACTATCTGAATAGCATCAAGGCACAGCAAACACAGCAGAAGCCAGTCCTGATTGAGAACAAGACAACAGGAGGCCAGAAGCCTCAGCCAAATAACCAGAACTGGAAGAACAAGAACCACAAAAGGAAGCAGTGGCCTGGCAGCCAAAAAGGAAACCCAGAGAACAAGCAAGCTAAGTATCCACCTTGTCCTAAGTGTGGGAGGACCCATCCAGGAGCATGCCTTTTGGGTGTAACTGGATGCTACTCATGTGGACAAGAGGGACACAGATCCAGAGACTGCCCAAACAAGTTTAAGGTACTTCCTCAGCAGTCCGTACAGTATGGAGGCAAGCCTCAGTTACATTACATGCCTACTATACTGGAGGGACCTCAGATCAGTCAGGGAGGGTTGGAAGCAGCACCAGTTCCAACCAATGCCAGAGTCTTTTCCCTCACGAAGGAAGAAGCTGCCAGCGCCTCCACGGTCGTAACAGGTCAAATAGTTATTTTTCAGCATTTAGCTACTACACTGTTTGACACTGGGGCGACCCATTCTTTCGTATCAGTACCTTTTGCTAGTAAGTTACAGGTGCCTGCAGAGAGTTGGGAGTCCAGATTCCTGACAACTCTCCCTTCAGGGGAGATCATGGAATCCACCCAGCGACTCCGGGCTGTGCCAATCAAGATTTCAGACCGAGAGCTATATGTCGATCTGATAGTCCTTGCGATGCAAGACTTCGACATCATACTGGGCATGGATTTCCTCAGTAAGTACAGCGCTTCAGTGGACTGCCGTAGAAGGAAGGTGGTTTTCAGCCCAGAAGGAGAACCACCATTCGAGTTTCAAGGAGCCCCAAAGAGGAAGACTCAGAAATTCCTCTCAGCCTTGGCAGCCCACCAGATGCTAGAGCAAGGGTGTGCTGGTTTTCTTGCACACGTAGTGGACTCAGAAGCAAAGAAAGAACTCGAGCAGGAGGATGTACGGGTAGTCTACGAATATCCAGAAGTGTTCCCAGAAGAACTACCTGGACTACCGCCCAACAGGGAGGTGGAATTTGAGATTGAGCTGGTGCCAGGTACCGGTCCGGTCTCAAAAGCCCCATATCGTATGTCTCCTGCAGAGCTGAAAGAATTACAAGAGCAACTCCAGGAGCTACTAGACAAGGGCTTCATCCGCCCGAGTCATTCACCCTGGGGAGCTCCTGTACTTTTCATCAAGAAGAAGGATGGGTCTATACGTCTGTGCATAGACTACAGAGCTCTGAACAAGGTAACCATCAAGAACAAGTACCCCCTTCCTAGAATAGATGATTTATTTGATCAACTCAAAGGGGCTACAGTGTTCTCGAAGATAGACCTGCGTTCTGGGTATCATCAGCTAAAGGTTAAAGAAAGTGACATCCCCAGGACGGCCTTCAGGACAAGATACGGCCACTACGAATTTGTAGTGATGCCTTTTGGAGTAACCAATGCTCCAGCAGTCTTCATGGAGCTGATGAACCACATCTTCAGGGAGTATCTCGATAAATTCGTCATTGTATTTATTGATGATATTCTCATATACTCACAGACTCCAGAGGACCATGCTACACACTTGAGGATAGTGATGCAGATCCTTCAGCAGGAGAAGCTCTATGCAAAGTTCTCAAAGTGTGAGTTTTGGCTAGATCAGGTGACCTTCCTAGGTCACATCGTATCCAAAGAAGGCATTCAAGTTGATCCAGCCAAGATAGAAGTAGTCAGCAACTGGTGTAGACCCAAGAATGCCAGTTGAATCAGGAGTTTCTTAGGCCTGGCAGGATATTATAGAAAATTTATGGAAGACTTTTCCAAAATAGCCTCTCCACTCACAGCCTTGACCAGAAAGAACAAGAAGTTTGAATGGTCAGATAAATGCGAGCACAGTTTTCTAGAGCTGAAGAAGAGACTGACCAGTGCTCCCATCCTGACGGTTCCCGAGAGTGACAAGGCCTTTGACATCTACAGCGATGCATCCAAGATGGGCCTTGGAGCTGTCCTCATGCAAGACGGTAAAGTAATAGCATATGCCTCCAGACAGCTCAAGGACTATGAGAAGAATTACCCTACTCATGACCTCGAGCTAGCAGCTGTGGTTTTTGCACTGAAGCTCTGGAGACACTACCTGTATGGAGTGCAGTGCAGAATCTTCACAGACCATCAGAGTTTGAAGTACTTCTTCACTCAAAAGGATCTGAATATGAGGCAGCGCAGGTGGCTAGAGTTGGTCAAAGATTATGACTGTGAAATCCTCTACCACCCAGGTAAGGCTAATAAAGTGGCAGATGCACTGAGCAGGAAATCCTGTACAGCACTGATGTCCCTATCATCACTGTCTCCACCAGTTCAGAAAGAAATAAAAGATTTTGGAGTTGAGGTTATGGTTGGGCAATTTTCTGCATTGACCCTAGAGTCAACCCTACTTATAGATATACAAGAAAAGCAAGATCAAGCCCCATAGACCCAGAAGATCAAGCAGGGGATCCAAGAGGCAGAAAATTTAGAGTTTCGAGTATCAGACAGTGGCATCCTCTACCTTGGAGACCGCCTTTGCGTCCCCAATGACGAGGAACTGAGAAAGAGCATCTTGGAAGAAGCCCACAGTACTCCTTATTCGATGCATCCAGGTTCCACCAAGATGTATCAAGATCTAAGGAAAAGATTCTGGTGGTCTGGACTCAAGCGAGACGTGGCCAGATATATCAGTACCTGCTTGACCTGCCAGAGAGTCAAAGCAGAGCACCAGAGACCAGGAGGAGTTCTGCAGCCTCTTCCCATTCCAGAGTGGAAGTGGGAAGAGATATCCATGGATTTTATCACAGGTCTTCCAAGAACCACCCATGGACACGATGCAATTTGGGTGATAGTGGACATATTGACCAAGTCTGCCCACTTTCTAGCCATCAAGGTGTCGCACTCAGTAGAGCATTTGGCGCAGATATATGTGAAGGAAGTGATTAGGCTTCATGGAGTTCCGAAGTCTATCATTTCTGACAGAGACGGGCGCTTTGTCTCTCACTTCTGGGAGTGTGTTCAGCACGCACTAGGCACCAGACTTAAATTCAGCACAGCCTTCCATCCCCAGACTGATGGACAGACAGAAAGGGTAAATCAAATTTTAGAAGATATGCTCAGGGCCTGTGCACTAGATTTTAAGGGCAGTTGGTGCAAGTACCTGTGTTTAGCTGAATTTGCCTACAACAATAGCTATCAGGCCACTATCAAAATGGCACCTTATGAAGCATTATATGGCAGGAAATGCAGATCACCCATATGTTGGCAAGAAGCTGGTGAGAGGAAAGAGATGGAGTCAGGACTAGGCAGCCAGACTGAGCTTATAGATGAGACCACTCAGGCTATCCAGATGATCCGCCAAAGGATTGAGACTGCCCAGAGTAGACAGAAAAGTTATGCTGACACACGCCGTAGGCCACTTGAATTCCAAGTTGGAGATTCAGTATTTCTCAAGGTCGCCCCTATGAAGGGAGTGATGAGATTTGGCAAAAAGGGCAAACTGAGTCCTCGCTACATAGGACCCTACAAGATTATAAAGAGAGTTGGGAAGGTAGCCTATGAGCTGGACTTGCCAGAGGATATGTCAGCTATCCACAGTACATTTCATGTCTCCATGCTAAAGAAGTGTATTCACGATCCCAATCAAGTGATTCAGCCTCAGTCAGTGCAGATCCAAGAAGATCTTAGCTATGAGAGCAGACCGACACAGATAGTGGACAAAGCAGTTAAAAGATTAAGAAACAAAGAAGTGCCACTAGTGAAGGTCATCTGGCAGAGTCAAGAGCATGAGGAGGCTACTTGGGAACGTGAGGACAGCATGAGAGAAAGATATCCAGAATTATTCTAAGTTCGAGGATGAACTTTTCATAAGGTATGGGAGATTGTAACGTCCCAAAATTTCCATTTTAAGTCCTTAATGTCCTTAGAACTATTTAAAAATGTTTTAGAAATATTCTAGATATTTTTAGGAATTTTTAGAATATTTTTATGGAATTTTCCGAGTCCGTTAAGTATTTTTAGAAAAGGAAAAACTTTAAAGGACAGCAGGGGGGTTCGAACTCGCAACCACAGGAGGAGCAAGCCCTTAAGGGCGCGCAAGTGACCGGCTGGGCTAGGGTATCAAGCACAACAAAAGGTGGAGAGAACTAATTTTATAGAGTAGTTACGTTTTTTCATGAAGAGGTATTTAAACCCCGCTTAAGTCGCGTGAAACCCTTGGAGGAGAATTTTCGGCTGCGTGCGAGAAGGGGGCGAGGGAGGGGCGGCGAAAACAAAAGGGAACCTAGGTTTTCTTTCCTCCTCTCCTCTCCTAAGGGGCGCCGGCCAAGGAAAAGCAAGGAGTGCGGAGCGTTTCGTTCGTCTCGACGAGAAGAACACGTAGGCACGGACGGTTCGTAGAGATCTCAAGTTTCACCCGAGCCCTAGTCGTCTAATTTCGGTTGTAAGTCCAAGAAATCAAGGTAAGTACTGCTCACCTGCAGTAAGAGGCGGTTTTCCGCAAGAATTTTCCTTTCAAAGTTTTAAAGGAGATATTTACTTTTAGTTTAAGATTTTGCATGTGATCTTAGTTCATTATATGCTTATATATGTTGATAGAGTACCCTATGTGAGTTTAGGGTCTAAGAAATCTATAAGAAAAGAAAAGAAAGATAAAGAAGAAGAAAAGAGAAGGCCAAGGCCTTACGAAATCCCCAAAAGTCAAGACTTAGGGATTTGGGCACACAAGGTGTTCGATAAAATGCCAAGGCATTTAAAGATAAGAAAAAGTAAGTATTTTATTTTCTAAGGCCAGTACCCGGCGTCCAAGGGCGTCGTTAAAGAAATCCAGGTGTCCAATTCCAAGGTCTTGGCCCTGGTAGACCAAGGTCTGCTCTATTAGGATTGGCGGCTCGCTACCCCAACCTTTTAGGGAACGCGCATAAGATGGTACTTACGTCTTAAGTGGATCCAAGTGAGTATTATTTTCAAGTATATGCTTTAGCAAAGTTTTCCTAAAGTTTAAGGAAGTTTTCTAAAAGTTAAAGAAAGATTTAAAGTTAAAGAATTGCTAAAGTTTCATGTTAAGCCAAGAAAAAGTGAGTTAAGACTTATTAATGCTTGAGTATGCATGTTTTGAGTTATACATGTTTTAGTGTTTCTTTTAAGTATAAAAGTATCTCATGTGATTTCATATTGTTTAAAAAGCATGCCTGCACATTTCGAGATTTTGTGAGCTAGATAGTACTTGCTAAGCTTTATGCTTATTAGTTGCATTTCCTCTTACTGCAGGTAAAGGTAAAGACAAGCAATTCTGAAGGAAGGCGACGAGGCGGTGCTGAGTGACGTGTGTGTGGTGGCTGACCTTGGAGAGATCCTTGGGATGAGACAGTTTAGCTTATTTGAAATGCATGTTTAAGATTTCCAAATTCCAAGTTATTGTGTTATGGAGTTTATTAACCATTTATGCTTCGGATAGTTTTACATGCTCAATTTTGTAGAATGAAGATTCCATGTCATTTAAATTAGTATGCATACTTTTATGAATGCACTAGATGAGCAAGGGCATGAGTAGTTTAACATGTGGATACAATGCATTTTAGACTTATTCTTGAGCTTATTATTATTCCCTTTTGGACTAAGTCCTAATTGTGCTTAAAATGCTTGTAAATTCGGTAGAAAAGTAAGATTTACATTCTATAAAGTTCTAGAAATATTATTGCATGTGCCAAAATGTTGTTAGTTTTGAATTAAGTCTTATTGCTTTAAATATGCTTAGAAAAGTTGCATGTATATTTCATAGTGCTTTAGAAATGTTATAGAACCTTGTGTGATGAGTTTAAATGGTTAGAATTACTAGTAATGTGCCATTGTATCATGCATGACTATTAAAGTTAGAATATCATTTTTAGATAGATTGAGTACAAAAAAAAAGATTATAAAGAAAGTTCCGCATTTTTTAGTCGTGCATTAGAGTCAAGAAGTAGACAAGTAGCGGTCCGTCTAAGGTAGAGAAGGCGGGTCGCTACATAAACTCTCCTGAGAGGAGTAGGTGAGGACGCGTTCCCCGTCGAGGGAACACTAGGCGTCGGTTCGACCTAGGGTTCCATTTGGGAGACCCAAAGTCAGAACCATGACAGCTACAGCTATAAATATTGACTAATATTCATGCTTTATTTGTGTTCGAACTAACCTTGATGGCAGGGACTGAAGGAGTGTGTTTCTGCAGCTCAGAACACCCCAAATGAAAGGGGCAGGCAGCTGGGCTAGGCGCCCCGGAGGTCCCGGGCGCCCAAGGTGAAAAGCCAAATCTGCAATTAAGTAAGAACGCTTCGAAATCACACTGGGCTAGGCGCCCCGGAGGTCCCGGGCGCCCAAGGTCAAAGCCAAAGAGGTAATTGAAGCAAATCAGCCACGAAGCCAGCGGACCAAGTCAAGCTAGGCACCCAAGAGGTCCCGGGCGCCCTAGTCAACTCCAGAGGCTGAGTCAAAAGGGATAAGCACTGACCGTGCTGTGGATTGAGTTTTCCGCAGATGAAGGCACGTGTCAGGCGCCCCCGACGTCCCAGGCACCCCCAGGAGCACTATAAAAGGGGCTCGACCCCAAGGCTTCAAAGACAGAACTTTCTAACGCTTCCAAGCTTTTCGTTCAAGTGCGCTGCTCCGGCAAACTCCGACTTCGAGATTCCAGTGCCGACGACGACCCTCTGCTTCGAAGTACGATCCACACCGGGCGTCGGTAACGAAAAGTGTAGTTTTTTTATTTACTGCAATACTCTTGTACTAAAATCTGTAAACCATTTGCGCGATTATAGAATTGCCCATAGTAAACGGTCAAGGACCGTGGGCCTTGGAGTAGGAGCCGATGATAACCGTTTTTTGTTGTGTTACGGTTTCAAATACAATTTAAGTACCGAATTTCTCTAAACTAATGTAGCATAGAGTAACTCGGGTTTCTCCCAACGAATGTAGTTGGTGCAAGATAAATCTCAGAATCGTATCTTATTGCTTTTGGGTTTTGGATATGAGAGCTATGACTACGAAATGAATAGCAGAGCAAGTATGAAATCTATACTAATTAAGGAAAGACAAGGCAGGTACGGAAATCTAGTTTATCCTGATTACAATTGCAGTAAAGAAAAGACAACTTGAAATAAAGCATTAACGAAACTAAACATGGAACGAAACCTACAACATGAAAGAAATTTAATCTCCTAGCTTAATTACATGTAAACGAAAACGTAAAACTTAAAGCAATAAGACGAACAACACAAACCAAGAGTTAAACTACTAGGAAACAGAACAATTAAAACTAATTGATCTAAGAGGCAATTGACCAAACACAAGGTAGGCGTGTTAAAAATTGCTTCATGTAAATGCAATTTGAAATGAGAAGAATCTAACCAATACAAAATTCATCAATTAACAAACACACTCCTCAATTAACACAAAACAACTCAAGGAAAAACACAATTAAACCACCTATTGATCCAATTGATGAATTGCTGCAGCCGAGAATTTAATGCTTAAGCTCTACTTGGAATTAAATTGCTGTAAAACAAACTGTGAAATCTACTGGATCTGATGAAGCTGGACAGCTGCTGTGAAGAAGCTGGATTTGCTGTGAGGAACTGAGACGAAGTTGTTGTAAATGAATTGTTGATCGGATGAAGGAAACAACTGCTACTGGAATTGGAAAGGTGGAAGAACTGTTGTAATGCAATTGCTGTAAATGGAAACTAGGCTGCTGAGAAGTAATCGCTGGAAATGGGATCTGAAACTACTGAATCCGACGAGCTGTGGAAGGAAAAACAAATTGCTGAAACGAATTGCAAGGAAAGAAAACGCTGAAGAAAAACTTGATAAAGAAAAACAAAGGCTGTAAAGGAATTTGATCGATGGCGTGCGGTGGAGATGGATGGTTGCGACGGCTGTGTTCGGCTACGTTTGGCTAGAGCTCGGAACCCCCAAAGCCCTAGCTTGTGGTCGCCGGTGATGAAAATGGAGGAAAATTCGCTCCGAACCCCGAAAGAGAACTCTTCCTTTCTTCTCTCCGAACCCCAAAAGAGAAGAAATGGTGCTCCGGCCGGCTAAGATTCGGAACCCCCTAGCCCTAGCTTCGTGCAATGGCCGGAGATGGTGGTGGATGAAGAGGAAGGTGAGTCGCATCGCCTGCGTGTGATGGTGGAAGCCGATCGATGCCCTAGCTCTCTGCGCGATTGCTCCCTTTTGTTGCTGCTGCGCGTGGGCTCGGTTAGCCAAGCCAACTTCAGCGGTTCGGTCAGCCCCTTTGATTCATCCCTTTTGGTTCAGCCAGTACATCCAGCTCAGTCCAGTTCCAGCCAAGCTTCAGCTCTGGTCCAGCTCTGGTTCAGTCTAGTTCGAGTTCGGTCCAGTCAGTGGTTCAGTCCTGGGTTCGGTTCAGTCAAGCCAAGCCAGTTGAGTTCAATCAATGGTTTAGTCCAGTCAGTTCACTTGATTCAGTCCAATCCAGCTCTTGGTTCAGTCCAGACTTGGTTCAGCCAACAGACCAGCCTTGGGTGCAATCAAGCAATGGGTTTAGTCCAACAGTTGGGTCAGTCAGCCAAGTCAGCTTGGAAGGAGATTAACAACGAACGGCTGAGATCGATTTGGCTTCATCCAAAGGTCAGATCTCTTCAGATCTGAACCAAACTCCACAGATCCCAATCAATGGTCCTGATCTACCTATTCCCAGCTCGGATTAACCAGATCAGTGGCGGATGGTCCAGATCTTCCCTTTTCTTGAATGGATGGTCTAGAACATCTTGAGCTTAATCCAACGGTCAAATTACTTCTGATTTGGCTGAAATTTTCAGATCTTGATCTATGGTCAGGATTGATTCTATCTTGAACTCGGATCGACTAGAAGTTGACCGATGGCTCAGATCTAGCCGTTCTCTAGAATGGACGGCTCCTAATAATCCGATGCTTGATCCCTTTAATCTGGATCCAATGTTGACTCAAGTCTGACCTGACTTGATCTAGGTCCATGATCAATTGAAGCCTACAAAATGATATTCAAATTTAGTGCCAAAAATATCCCAAATATAAAAAGATTTGAATTAAAAGCCAAAATAAGGGAAATACATGAAACCTAATACAATTGCAAACTTAAGCATATAAAATGTGGATCAAACATGGATTTTAGAGCCTAAAATAATCAACAAAAATTGTAGTTATCAACTCCCCCACACTTATTCTTGGGCGTCTCGCACAAGTAAACAAAACTAAAAGAAAAAAAAACATATCTTCCAAACATTACATTCCCTATCAATACTTTATGAAATAATAAAAGAAAGTTACTTAGGATCATCAAGTCTCAAGAATCCATGTATTTATGGTTCCAAATCTCACATAAGTCAAAAGTATGGTAATTTTTTCAACTTGAATAAACTAAGCATGACAAAAACCTCACAAGATGGATATATGCACTGATGCTCAGAAAAATAACAGATATGGAAGTGGAGTTCTCTCAAAACATTCATGACATTGCACTACCATATGCTTGCTTGTCTTCTACTTCTCCACTACTATAACATAAGTACACAAATCAAGAGGGCTTTTCAACGAATAATAATGAAACCAAGTGCTACAAGAAAACAAGAATGGTAGATAACAAAGAAGATCATAGAGGGCATGAAAGAAGATCAAAGAGAATATGAGAGCATTGGGGTAATTAACATGATGTATACAATCAAACAATAGTCCAAAGTAAATAACTCAATCAAACCTCCAACACTCAAAATTCTCCTTTCACATTCTCAATGCACTACACATCAACAATTTATAACATCTTTCAAAGTGCATGTAGGGATTACAACATAACTCTTGAATTTCTCTAAACAATAATATCAAAAGAGTACACATTAAAAAATATTCTTTTTTTGTTCATCACTAACAAAATCTCGAATGCTTGAGGAATTTTTTTTTTCACATAAAGAGATTCTTTTTTCTCTTTTTTTTCACTTTTTTTTTCATCTTTTCTTTATTATTTTTTTTCACATAGAGAGATTTTCTTTTTTTTCTTTTCACACAAGCATTCATCCATATACACTTGTCTCCCACTCCCCCACACTTAAAACTTGAGCGTCTCGCGAAACTACTAAGTATGTAACAAAGCATGATACATCTCAAACTTACAATAACAGAGGCTAATAAAATGTACTCATATGATCAATGCTTCATCATGCTCAAAAGATCAACTAACAAGATATGACAATGAAATATAGTGACAATGAAAGACGATGAAACAGGAAAATTGTGAAACTCTCTAGTAACAATAAAAGTAGAGGAAAATTAAAGTCAACAAGAAGTGTCTATCATATTCATCAAGCTTATGTTAATATAATTCAAAAGAATCAAAGCAAGTTCTAGATGTCATTCACAATGCTAACAAAGAAGGATGGCATGTTGGTGCAAATTGCACCCAAGTCAAACCTGTGTTTTGATATTGGCAAAAGGGTTCAAAAGTTAAGGGTTAGTTGTTGTCTAACAAGTTTCTTGAGTGTACAGGAAAGCCCTAGCGAAGGAATGCTAGGCACTGACGAAGGACTGCCAGACAGAAGAAAAGCCCTAGCAAAGGACTGCTAGGCTCTGGCGAAGGACTGCCAGAATAGACAAACCCTAGCGAAGGAATGCTAGGCACTGGTGAAGGGCTGCCAGAAGAAAAGACCTAGCGAAGGGCTGCTAGGCACCAAGCGAAGGGCAGCTTGGCAACTCAAGACCTGGCGAAGGACTGCCGGGCAAAAGTCCAACTGGAGGATCCGGTTGGCATCAGGTAAACTCTCCCGAGAGGAGTAGGTGAGGACGCGTTCCCCTAGAGGGAACATTAGGCGTCGGTTCGACCTAGGGCTCCATTTTGGAGACCCAAAGTCAGAACCAAGACAGCCAAGGCTGTGTAAAATTAACTTATTAATTGCTGTTTTGGACTAACCCTGGATGCAGGACCGAAGGACTGTGTTTCTGCAGCTCAGAGAGCCTCAAAGGAGTGAGGCAGTAGCTGAGCAGGGCGCCCCGGATGTTTCGGGCGCCCCAGAGTCAACCCAAAGTCAGCAGAGCAAGTAAACGCCCCGACAGCAGCACATTTGGGGGCGCCCCGGATGTTTCGGGCGCCCCGCGCGCGTCGGGCGCCCCGCGTGTCGCGGGCGCCCACTGTGCCACGCCACTGGCAGCTGCAGCAGCTCACCCTCGCGAAGAAGATGAAGCCTTGACCGGTCAACCCGGGCGCCCCGCGCGCGTCGGGCGCCCCAGTCAAAGGTGATCCCGAAGAAGCAGAGATCAGCCTTGACCAGAGGGCTCGCCGGATCGAAAGCCACGTGGGGGGCGCCCCGAGCATCCCGGGCGCCCCCAGCCCTATATAAAGGACCCTCGACCCTCTTCTTCAAGCATCAATCACTGCGACTTTCATACGCTCTTCTGCTTCCACGACACGCTCCAGAAATCTTCCATCTCGAGCTCTGACGACGTCCTGCTGCTCCAATACTCCGATCTACACCGGACGTCGGTAACGAAATATTCATTTAAGTTTACGAAGCTAATTCTGTAATACTTGTGATTGTAAACTTTCTCGAACGTATAGAATTGCCCGCAGAAAACGGTCAACGACCGTGGGCCTTGGAGTAGGAGTCGACACAGGCTCCGAACCAAGTAAAACGACCGTGTTAGCATTTCTCTTGTGTCTTATTTCCGCTGCGCACTTACTCCTTTTAAATCCGAACGATTTGCGACATTCACCCCCCCTCTCTCGCATCTCTCGATCCAACAAGTGGTATCAGAGCGGGGAATTCAAACTTGGTGCAACCACCAGTTTGAAATTTTTTTTCGGATTTCTTTCGTTTTCTCTCTCAATTTTTTTAAAAATATTTTTCGTTCGAGTTTTACTTTCAAGGTTGGTGCAACACCCCTTGAAATTTGTTTTTATTTACTCTTCCCGCACTACTAATCCAAGACCAAGTCTTGGAATATTTTTGTTTCTTTTGTTTGCAATTTCAGAACGAATGGCCATCCAAGAAGGCTTTAGCACCGCCAGACCTCCACTTTTCAGTGGAGAAGACTTTCCTTACTGGAAAAGTCGAATGGAGGTCCACCTGAAAACTCAGGTGGATATGTGGATAATCATCCAGTCTGGACTGATGATTCCCACAAATGCTGAAGGAGTACCGCAAAACTACTCAGAGTGGGACACTGCCCTCAAACGCAAGATTGAAGCTGACGCCAAAGCAACTCAGACCCTCCAATGCGGACTGACAAAAGAGGAGCTGAACCGCGTAGGCCCATTCAACAGTGCCAAGGAGCTATGGGCTAAACTGATCGAGCTCCACGAAGGAACTTCAGATACGAGGATCAGCAAACGAGACCTGCTACTGAACAAGCTCTTCACTATCAAAATGGCAGATAACGAGACAGCAGCCCAGCTCCATGCCAGAATCCAGGAACTGATGAACGGACTTCACGCAATAGGTCACCAGGTTCAAAACCGTGATCTTATAAGGTACGCCCTAAACGCATTCCCTAGGACCACCTTGTGGGCATCTATGGTAGATGCATACAAGGTCTCTAGGGATCTTTCAAAAATTAAGTTAGATGAGTTATTTTCTGAACTTGAGCTGCATGAACAGACTAACTGCAATTTGGCCGAGAAAAGTATAGCTTTCTTTGCAGGGAAAACAGGAAGAATGACTAAGAAGAAAACTCAAGTTGAACCTGAATCTACCTCAGATTCAGAAACAGAAGATCAAGAAGGAGATCAATCTGAACTGGTCAGGCTAGCTCGAAGCTACTACAAAAAGTTGAAGTACCAAGCCAACACACGGAGAACAAACCGAAGAAAGGATGAACCAGCTGAACCAGCAACTGACAAACACAAGCCCAACGTAACCTGCTACGAATGCAAGAAGAAGGGCCACTACAAGACTGAATGTCCAAGTCTAAAGGAGTCCAAAAAGACCAGAAAGAAGAAGGCACTCCAAGCAACCTGGGACGAGTCTTCCTCAGAAGAAGAAGAAGAAGCACCCAGTCCAATCTTCTAGCCCTGACCGCTTCGGATCAAATCGAGACTGACTCAGACTCAGACCAGGACGACGGCAAGCTGACATTCTCCGACGACGGCGAAATAAGGGTAACGGGTTTTTCAAAATTGCAATTGAATTCGCTTATTTCTTATCTATCCCGAGATTTGGCGAAAGCCAAACTCCGAATCGAGTCCCTCCGACAGGAAGTAAAACTCCTGAAAGAGGGAGCTGATTCTAAATCCTTAACTGAGAAACTTCAGGAAGGAACCCCTGATCAAGTTGAAAAACTTGAATCAGAGAATTCCTCTCTGAAAACTCAAGTTAAGGACTTAAGAACAGCTTTAGAACGATTCACTTCTGGTTCCAAGAATCTTGATCTGATTCTGGGAAAACAGAAGTCTGTTCTAAACCGATCCGGACTTGGCTATAGAACCAAATCTCGGCAAAGATCTTACTTTGCTGTACTGAACCAGTCAAGACCTGGGTTCAGGCATGGGTGCCAAAACTGTGCCTGACTAAACCAACTGGTTCAAATCAATTTTGGATCCCCAAGGACAAGATTCACATCTTGCCTAACCCATACAGAGGCTTTAGTCCAGGGGGAGCCAAAATCAAAACAATTTTTATAATCAGATAATTTTTTAATTGATTGATTGTTTGTTTATTTAATTTTTGCAAATTGCCATGCTTAGATTTAAGGAATACTTAGATTTAAGGACCAAATTACTTGAAACTTGAAAACATAGTATTGGGAGGAGGTGAGATGATAGTACGTTGGGGAAACCAACTCTAATAAGATCAAGTCTACTTGGTCTCTTTAGACTGGTGAAACCAGCCGAAGCTACCGATCCAAGACCCAAGCTAGTTAGACCAGAAAATGACTTAACTTAATTTGAAAATGAAATTTCATTAAAAGGCTTTGTCAAGGAAAGGGTGGATGATCCCATAAGGCTACGGCCAAAGAAGGCCTAGTGCCTCGCCAAGACCTGGAAGCCAATTTCTGAAATTCAAATTCAAATTATCTTTTGTCAAATTCGAATCTAACTCAAAGTTCAAATAATTATAGATTCTTATCTGTTTTCAAACCTATCTCTTTTTCGAAAATCACTTAATCTATTTTTCAAAATTTCTAAACTTACTTGTTTAAAAATCTGTTTTCAAAAATAAAGAACTTTTTCGAAAATAAATTGAAATTCCTTTTCAAAACTAATTTCTACCCTCAAACCTGTCTCACAAAAACCTTAAGGTTAACGTGTTTGAAAACCCTAGACTGGGGTGAGACAGACTAGGAAGTGAAACTCAATTTAAGCTATCCCTAACTCAAATTGGATCCAAATCATCAAAAATTCTTTATGTGTAGGAACATAAAGATTTGGACCAATGGATGTTAGATAGCGGGTGCTCCAGACATATGACTGGGGACAAATTGAAGTTCACCAAACTCAAGTTCAAAAACCTGGGCTCAGTGGCATTTGGTAACAATGCTACACTCAAGGTAATTGGGTCAGGTAATATTGAACTTAAATCCAATTTCATTATTAAGAAAGTACTATTGGTGGAAAACTTCAATTTTAACTTACTTAGCATAAGTCAGTTATGTGACTCTGGTTATTTAGTTACTTTCAACAATTCTAATTGCCTGATTAGAAATGCACAAGACTCAGAAATCATGCTTAAGGGCACTAGGAAAAACAATGTATACACTATAAATCTTCCCCTTATACCCAAATGCATGTTAACACAGTTAGAACAATCAAAACTCTGGCATAGGAGATTAGGTCATACCAATCTAAGAACTATTTCAAAAATTACCCAACTTGGCTTAATCAAAGGTATCCCCAAAATCAAAAATGAAAACCTAATATGTGAATCTTGTAATCAAGGCAAACAAACCAAGTCTAGTCACAAATTGATCCAATCTGATCAAACCCAAACCACACTTGAGCTCCTACACCTTGACCTACTTGATTCACATGGAGCCAAGTCACTAAGTGGAAATCGATACTGCTTAGTGATAATTGATGACTACTCTAGGTTCACCTGGGTCAGGTTTCTAAAGACCAAAGATGAAACCCTGAACCTATTTAACAACTTTTGTAAATTGATTGAAAATCAAAATGATACCAAAATTAAAAGACTTAGGTCTGACCACGGGGGAGAATTCGAGAATCAGAGATTCGAAGAATTCTGTAAAATAAATGGATATAAACACGAATTTTCGTGTCCCAGAACCCCCCAACAAAATGGCATAGTAGAAAGGAAGAATAGAACCCTACAGGAAGCTGCTAGGGCTATGCTCAATGAATTTGACCTACCTAACCACTATTGGGCAGAAGCAATTAGCACAGCTTGCTATATCCAAAATAGGATTCTGCTTAATAAAAGGTTAAATAAAACACCCTATGAACTTTACTACCATAGGCTTCCAAACTTACACTATCTTAGAGTCTTTGGATGCAAAGTCCATATTCTTAATACCAAGGACTATCTTGGAAAATTCCAATCCAAGTCAAACCCAGGTATCTTTTTAGGGTACTCTACAACAAGTAGAGCTTATAGAGTCTACAACAAAATAACTAAGAAAATTGAAGAAACAACCAACTTAATATTTGATGAAGAAACTAATCCAAAATCTGATAATTCTGACTTAGCTTCATCAAATACTGATCAAGAAGATAACTCTGAAACCCTAACTGAACCCTTTAATGACTTAACAATTGAACCAACTTCTGAATCAGTTGAACCAACTAATGAACCCAGAATTGAACCTATTGGACCAGCTGGACCTGAAGCTGAGCCAAGTACTAGAAAAACCAAGAAACCCAGACTCAGTCACCCAACTGACCAAATTGTAGGTGATCCAACCATAGGAGTCAGAACTAGAGCTTCCTATAGAAATCTTAGTCAAATAGCCATGATTTCAAAGATTGAACCTAAGACTATTGAGGAAGCCCTACCTGATCCTGACTGGATCTTAGCCATGCAAGAAGAGCTAGCCCAATTTGAGAGAAACCAAGTCTGGAAGTTAGTACCTAAACCTAAGGGCAAATCCGTAATTGACACTAAGTGGGTATTTAGGAATAAGTTAAACGACCAAGGTGAAATAACCCGAAATAAAGCCCGCTTAGTAGCTAAGGGATTCAGTCAAGTAGAAGGGTTGGATTATGATGAAACCTATGCCCCTGTAGCTAGACTTGAGTCTATTAGGATGTTACTAGCCTTTGCATCCCATAAAGGATTCAAATTATACCAAATGGATGTAAAGTCAGCCTTCTTGAATGGGCTCATTAAGGAAGAAGTCTATGTAGGACAACCCCCAGGATTTGAGGATATAGAAAAACCAGATTATGTCTATAAACTTAGCAAAGCCCTTTATGGACTAAAACAAGCACCTAGGGCCTGGTATGAAAGACTATCCAACTACTTGATTTCTAAAGAATTCAAACAAGGTCAAATTGACCCAACCTTGTTTGTTAAAATTTTAGAAAAGGATATATTTATTGCCCAAATTTACGTAGACGATATAATATTTGGATCAACTAATTCTAAATTTCTAAAAGAATTTGTAACAATAATGGAAAATGAGTTTGAAATGAGTTTAGTTGGGGAACTCAATTTCTTCTTAGGGTTACAAATCAAACAAACCAAGGATGGAAATTATGTACATCAAACTAAATATGCTAAAGAACTAATTAAGAAATTTAAAATGGATAACTCTAAAAGCATAAGTACTCCAATGGCCACAAATGTAAAAATAGATAGTGACCCTGATGGTAAACCAGTAGACTTAAAATTATACAGAAGTATGATAGGAAGTCTACTGTACCTTACAGCCAGCAGACCTGATATACTCTTCTCAGTAGGAATGTGTGCTAGGTACCAAACATGTGCTAAGGAAACTCACTTAGCAGCCCTAAAAAGAGTTTTAAGATATATTAAGGGCACCCTAAATGTAGGGATTTGGTACCCTAGAACCTCATCCTTTAAGTTATCAGGATACTCTGATTCTGACTATGCTGGTTGTAAATTAGATAGAAAAAGTACAAGTGGAAGCTGCCAACTCTTAGGAAACAGCTTAGTAAGTTGGTGCAGTAGAAAGCAACACTGTGTTGCGTTATCCACAACTGAAGCTGAATATGTAGCCCTAGGAGAATGTGTAGCTCAACTCTTATGGATGATGCACACTCTTAAAGACTTTCAGCTAGACTACAATCAGACCCAAGTCAATATTGATAATATTAGCTCAATCAACTTAACCAAAAACCCAATTCAACATTCTAGAACCAAACACATAGAAGTAAAACATCACTTTGTAAGAGATCACGTAGCTAGGGGTGAAATAGTCCTTAAGCATGTAGACTCCAAAACCAACCTAGCTGACATATTCACTAAACCCTTACCTGAGTCTGAGTTCAGCTCACTAAGAAGGCAGTTAGGATTATGCTTAGTAGAATAGAATCATTTGGTTTTTTTTTGGTGCTTATTTAAAAAAAAAAAGGGTTTTTCTAACTTAATCTTAAAAAGTTTTACTTTGGTTTTAAAATTTTTTTTCTTTTCTTTTCTTTCTTTTTTGACTTAGTTTTATTTCAAAATTACCCCCTTCAAAACTAGGGTTTTCATCGAAATGGACTTAGACTAGGCTCTAACCCTAGAATTGCATGCACCTATAGATCTAGAAGCCAGCATCTCACAAGCACCTTAGGGTACTTTGAGTGATAACCTAGAAAGGGTTGAGATGCTTAGGTCTTTGCCTCAATTCAAGATGCTTTAAGTCAGTGCATCGGCAGCAATTGGGGCACTAAATGAACAGCAATCAAGTTAAGTATCAAGTTTAGACAAATCTAACTTGAACAGCTCACTTAACTTGACTAACCCTAGCAAAAGCTACTGTTCATAACAGTTAGTAAGTAGCTAATTGGGTTAGACAGATCCCTAAAGATGAAACCAGACTTAGGTCTTAGGTTGTTTCAGTACAGCAAATACTTTATTTAATTATTGCAAATATTGTTCTGCATTTTTTTTTATATATGTCAAAGGGGGAGAGTTGGAAAGGAAAGAGGGAACCCAATTTCAAATTTTTTCCTTTATTCAAAAAGTTTAACCTCAAAGTTAGAAATTCAAAGCTTAAATTTATCCTGTAAAAATTTCTAACTCTGAATTATTTCTAAGCTTAATTTTTTTCTTAAAAATTTCTAACTCTGAAGTGTTATTAAGTTTTGCTCAAATTATTCTTTGAAATTTTTTTTAGTCTGAAAATTTTCTAAGTCTAAAATTTTTTTTAAGTCTGAAAATTTTCTAAGTCTAAAATTTCTTTAAGTCTGAAAATTTTCTAAGTCTAAAATTTCTTTAAGTCTGAAAATTTTCTAAGTCTAAAATTTTTTTTCCAAAACTGAAAATTTTCTAAGTCTGAAGTTTTTCCAAAACTGAAAATTTGTCTAAAGTTTTCTAAAGTCTTCCAAACTTAGAACATCATTTCGAAAAACTTAGCAGATTTCCCAACTTATTATCAAAACATGAAATCTTCTAAGTACTTAACTCAAAACCACCTACTTTTGAAAAATCTAGGGGGAGATTTCTTCCAGGGGGAGGGAATCTAACTTAGGATTTCAATTTCAGCATTTTTTCCTTAACTTTTTGAACTAGGTTGCCATATATCAAAAAGGGGGAGATTGTTGGTGCAAATTGCACCCAAGTCAAACCTGTGTTTTGATATTGGCAAAAGGGTTCAAAAGTTAAGGGTTAGTTGTTGTCTAACAAGTTTCTTGAGTGTACAGGAAAAGCCCTAGCGAAGGAATGCTAGGCACTGACGAAGGACTGCCAGACAGAAGAAAAGCCCTAGCAAAGGACTGCTAGGCTCTGGCGAAGGACTGCCAGAATAGACAAACCCTAGCGAAGGAATGCTAGGCACTGGCGAAGGGCTGCCAGAAGAAAAGACCTAGCGAAGGGCTGCTAGGCACCAAGCGAAGGGCAGCTTGGCAACTCAAGACCTGGCGAAGGACTGCCGGGCAAAAGTCCAACTGGAGGATCCGGTTGGCATCAGGTAAACTCTCCCGAGAGGAGTAGGTGAGGACGCGTTCCCCTAGAGGGAACATTAGGCGTCGGTTCGACCTAGGGCTCCATTTTGGAGACCCAAAGTCAGAACCAAGACAGCCAAGGCTGTGTAAAATTAACTTATTAATTGCTGTTTTGGACTAACCCTGGATGCAGGACCGAAGGACTGTGTTTCTGCAGCTCAGAGAGCCTCAAAGGAGTGAGGCAGTAGCTGAGCAGGGCGCCCCGGATGTTTCGGGCGCCCCAGAGTCAACCCAAAGTCAGCAGAGCAAGTAAACGCCCCGACAGCAGCACATTTGGGGGCGCCCCGGATGTTTCGGGCGCCCCGCGCGCGTCGGGCGCCCCGCGTGTCGCGGGCGCCCACTGTGCCACGCCACTGGCAGCTGCAGCAGCTCACCCTCGCGAAGAAGATGAAGCCTTGACCGGTCAACCCGGGCGCCCCGCGCGCGTCGGGCGCCCCAGTCAAAGGTGATCCCGAAGAAGCAGAGATCAGCCTTGACCAGAGGGCTCGCCGGATCGAAAGCCACGTGGGGGGCGCCCCGAGCATCCCGGGCGCCCCCAGCCCTATATAAAGGACCCTCGACCCTCTTCTTCAAAAATCAATCACTGCGACTTTCATACGCTCTTCTGCTTCCACGACACGCTCCAGAAATCTTCCATCTCGAGCTCTGACGACGTCCTGCTGCTCCAATACTCCGATCTACACCGGACGTCGGTAACGAAATATTCATTTAAGTTTACGAAGCTAATTCTGTAATACTTGTGATTGTAAACTTTCTCGAACGTATAGAATTGCCCGCAGAAAACGGTCAACGACCGTGGGCCTTGGAGTAGGAGTCGACACAGGCTCCGAACCAAGTAAAACGACCGTGTTAGCATTTCTCTTGTGTCTTATTTCCGCTGCGCACTTACTCTTTTTAAATCCGAACGATTTGCGACATTCACCCCCCCCCTCTCTCGCATCTCTTGATCTAACAATATCCTCACTAGGTGATCAATAAAATGTCATGCTTAATCTAACAAGATAGAGTCTATCACCACAACAAATGACTAAATGCAATTAATATCCCCAAGCATACCAAGGAAACCAAAACTCGATAATCAGACTTAACTATCTTTTATGATTCTCAAAGCAAAATAAAGGAACATGTAAGGAGATACAACTCAAAATCAAACAAGATTTATTCAAAGCCAAACAAAATGCAGAATGAGGAAACAACCCGAGATTTCTTGATTAAACGGTTGAATGAGCTCCAACCATATTAAAACTATTTCTTGATTAATGGGTCAGCCTAAGCTTGGAGCATCGATTTGTTGTGCCACTGCCAAGGTCGATGCAAAGAGAGGTGCAATTGGGTGCTATGTATAATGTCGCATACTTGTTAATGAGTTAACAACCCAATGATTTATGCAAACATTTAATTAGTTGATAGCATAAAGTGATAGTTACATATATGTGATATGTAATCGGTATAATTACCTACCTTCATAGCTAAGAATAACTTGATGGCCACAGCCATGGTGGTTCTTATCTATGGTTGAATATCAACCTATTTGGAGATGTTCCTACGATCTCCCAAATTGATAAAAAGGGTTATTCAATTTGAAAAATAAATAGGATTTTATTTATGTATGTTGATACATTCTTTAATCATTCTTCTCATATAAGCTCAATTTGTATTTCTAGGATAATCACTCGATCATGTCTTCTCTAAACTTGCGTTCCATTTTGGACACCAATAAACTGACTGGGCCAAACTACATGGACTGGCTTCGAAACCTAAGGATAGTCCTTAAGGCAGAGAAGCTTGCTTATGTCCTTGAAGATCAACTTCCCACCCATCCTCCAGAGAATGCAACTCCAGACCAATTGTTGGCCTATCAGAAACATGTGACCGATTCTGAACTTGCGAGTTGCATCATGCTAGCCTCTATGGTACCTGAGCTACAAAAGCAGCATGAGCATATGGATGCTTATACCATCATCTTCCATCTTCATGAGTTGTTTGAAGAGCAGGCGAGATCCGAAAGGTTCGAAGTCTCCAGACTCCTCTTCACCACTAAGATGCAGGAAGGCACTTCTGCCTCGCAGTTTGTGTTAAAGATGTTGGGGTACATTGAGCGACTGAGCGCACTCGGTTTTGCAATGGATCATGAACTAAGTATTGACTTAATTCTGAGTTGTTTGCCCAAGAGTTATTCACAATTTATGATGAACTATCGGATGAACAAACTAGAGACCACCATTCCTGAGTTGCTCAACCTGCTGAAGACTGTAGAGCCTTCTGTAAAGCCGGATCAAAAGGCGGTACTGTTAGTTGGTTCCTCGAAGAAAGGTTCTAAGAGGAAGGCCAAGGAACAGAACAAAGGGAAGAAGAAAAAGGCCAAGAAGACTGAAAAGAAACCAAAAGGAACTTGCCATCATTGTGGTAAGGAGGGTCACTGGCGAAGAAACTGCAAGGTTTATCTTTAGTCCTTGAAGAAGAAGGCATCCGATGCCCCATACTCGTCAGGTATCTTCGTTATTGAATGTCACTCTATTTCCTCAAATACCTGGGTACTTGATACTGGGTGTAGCTCACATATATGTAATGACATACAAGGGCTAAGGAATAGAAGAAGACTCGTCAAAGGAGAAGCAGATTTGCGAGTTGGGAATGGAGCAAAGATTGCTGCTGTTGCCATCGGAACATATTTGCTAAAGCTCCCCACTGGACGTGTCTTAGAATTGGATAATTGTTATTTCGTTCCTTCGTTAATAAAGAACATTGTATCTATTTCATGTTTGAATGAAAAAGGTTATCATTTAACTTTTAGTAACAATTGTTGTTACATAACTTTAAATGGCGTTCTTTATGGGAATGGAACTTTGTGCAATGGCATCTACACGTTAGATTTATCCAGTGACGTTTTCAATATTGAAGTTAGCAACAAACGTGCTCGAATAGATAATCGAATAGACTCCTACACGTGGCACTGTCGTCTTGGCCATATAAGCAAGAAACGCATGACCGAATTGCACCGATGTGGAATTCTGGAATCATTTGAACCCGGTTCATTTGATACATGCGAATCCTGCTTAAAAGGCAAGATGACCATATTACCCTTTTCTGGAAAGAGTAATCCAGTGGGAGAATTGCTTGGTCTAATACATACTGATGTATGTGGACCAATGTCAACTCTTGCACAAGGAGGCTATAGCTACTTCATTACCTTTATCGATGATCACTCACGATTCGGGTATGTGTTCTTGATGAAACACAAATCTGAAGCTTTTGAGAAATTCAAAGAGTTCAGAAATGAAGTAGAGAAACAACTTGGCAAAAGTATTAAAATACTTCCATCCGATCGGGGTGGAGAATACTTGAGTCAAGAATTTCAAGATTATCTAAGGGACAATGGGATATTGTCTCAATGGACTCCGCCGTATACACCACAGCATAATGGTGTATCTGAGAGGCGTAACCGAACCTTGATGGACATGGTTAGGTCTATGATGAATCATGCAACTCTTCCAAAATCCTTTTGGGGTTATGCACTTTAGACAGCTGTTTACTTGCTAAACAGAGTTCCGACCAAGGTAGTCTCTACTACTACATATGAGACATGGAATAGTAAGAAACCTCACTTAACTCACCTTAAGATATGGGGTTGTCCTGCATATGTGAAGCGGACTTTATCAGACAAATTGGATGTTAAGTCTGATAAATGTCTATTTATTGGATACCCTAAGGAAACGAAGGGTTACCAATTCTATCATCCCTTGGAGCAAAAGGTGTTTGTTTCAAGGCATGCTGTATTTCTAGAAAAAGAATTTCTTTTACAAGAAAACAGTGGGAGTAGCATTGAACTTGATGAAGTTCAAGAAACTCCAATAGACATTACAGAGACACCTAGTCTAGACCCACAACCAATAACTCATAATGATGAGCTATCAGTTGAACCTAAAACAACACCACCTCTTCGTAGATCTGATAGGACACGCAATATTCCAGAGAGATACGGATTTCTCGTAAGTGAATCGAACGACGTGTTACTCATAAGCGATGATGAACCTATCAGTTATGAAGATGTCCTGAAAAGTTCAGAAAGGGACAAATGGCTTGAGGCCATGAAGTCGGAAATGGATTCCATGTACGAAAATCAAGTATGGGACTTGGTTAACCCACCTAAAGGGATTAAGCCCATAGGGTGCAAGTGGGTTTTCAAGAAGAAAACCGACATGGAAGGTAATGTAGTTACCTTTAAGGCTAGATTAGTGGCAAAAGGATACCGTCAAAAACAAGGAATTGATTATGACGAAACCTATTCGCCAGTAGCTATGCTTAAATCCATTCGGATGCTCCTAGCCATAGCAGCTCATTATGATTATGAGATATGGCAAATGGATGTGAAAACAGCTTTCCTTAATGGAAACCTGCTTGAGGATGTATACATGATACAACCTGAAGGTTTCACATCGGTTGATAAAATTAAAGTATGCAAGCTTCGACGATCCATATATGGACTGAAGCAAGCATCTAGGAGCTGGAACATCCGTTTTGATGAGACAATCAAAAAGTTTGATTTCTCACAAAATCCTGACGAACCTTGTGTGTACAAGGTGGTTAGTGGGAGTGCAGTCGTATTCCTAGTATTATATGTCGATGACATTTTACTTATAAGAAACGATATATCAGTTTAACAGATAGTTGAAATTTGGTTGTCCAAAACTTTCTCCATGAAAGACCTGGGAGAAGCAACCTATATCCTTGGGATTAGAATCTATAGAGATAGATCAAAACGGTTGCTTGGTCTTTCGCAGTCTACATATATAGACCGAGTGCTAAAAGGGTTTAGCATGTCGGAATCCAAGAAAGGTTACCTTCCCATCAGGCATGGGATCAACCTTTCAAAGTCTATGTGTCCGCGCACAGAAGACGAGAGGATTTGCATGAATAAGATTCCCTATGCATCCGCGATAGGATCTATCATGTATGCTATGTTATGTACAAGGCCCGATGTATCGTATGCTCTGAGCGTCATGAGCAGATACCAATCTAATCCAGGAATGGATCATTGGGCGGCTGTCAAGACAATCCTTAAGTACTTAAGAAGAACTAAGGATGTGTTCCTAATATATGGAGAAGGAGATATGGTAATACGTGGGTATACGTGGATACGTATTTACTTTGAATGGAGGCGCAATAAGTTGGAAGAGTTCCAAATAAGACACCGTAGCGGATTCTACCACGGAAGCAGTCTGGATCAAGAAGTTTGTCTCAAAACTTGGTGAGGTTCCAACCATTGATGATGCAATACCGGTTTATTGCGACAACAATGGAGCTATTGCACAAGCAAAGGAACCAAGGTCTCATTAGCGATCCAAACACGTGCTTCGCCGCTATCATCTGATCAGAGAGATTATAAGTAGGAATGACATACAAATTGAGAAAATTCCCACTGAAAGGAATTTAGCGGATCCTTTAACTAAGGTCTTGCCTCAGAGCAAGTTTGAGGGTCATGTTAGAGCCTGTGGTATTGGATACCCTAGCGATTGGCATTAGGCCAAGTGGGAGTTTGTTAGTGATATGAGAGAAGTGTCCTAAGGCAATCGCCTTATGATTGTAAACATTTATTTTAATAAATGATAATTCACTATTTGAGTATACATGTTTGTGTATTTGATTGGGATCTTAAACTCATCTACTGAATGTCCGCAATACAATTCACAGCATAAGAGAATTTGTGATGGGATCACAACTAGTGATTATCTCTAAATGTGCAATTGTGAAGTATTGAAAATATCCCTAGTCGATGAATTGATAAATACAGACACTATCAATTCTGTTGAGACTAGCATGGGTTATTCTCTAATCAGCTGATTCCACTGGCTGGTGACATTGGGATGTCCGGAGATAAACATGGATGCTAGTTAAGGGAACTAGTTCATTGGAGTGACTAGCTGTAAAACTTCATATGGTAATCTATAAAGATATGTCACTGAAGTTATTACTACAGCTTAAGTGCGATGTTCCTTTGACTTGCGGTGTTCAAGTCATCTTGGTCATGGAGACTTATACTTTAACATCTTAAGCAAGCATCTCCAAGGAGGTGTGGACCCAGGATGATTGGGTATAAGCCGAAGTGCCCGAAGATGTTTGAACAGCCTACAAAGGATTCACCACTCCTTGCGAGGAGATGTATACCCAGGCCTGTCGTCGGATTGTTACTCAAAGCCTCTGGCCAGAGCATATCATGTTTAGAGTGCGAGTCTCTTAAATACATGAGAGTAATTAGAAATCCAAAGGACGAGAAAGACATTACTTGGGCTAGGTGTGACGTAGTCAGCCTAGTGGGGACTGACACAAATAGACCGTGTCCTGAACCAAGTGGGTATAAGATGGTGAAGGGAATGGGGCACGATTCATTAGAGCTGCTGAAGGGTTTCGAAATTACTTCTGAGGTCAAACCGTTGATCTTTCGATTAATTGGGGATCATGATGTACTACTAGGTGCCACTCATGACCGTTCTATAATTAATGGGTTAATTATAGACGGCCAACATAAATCGAAAGCCTATTTAGTCACACGCACTACGAGTAATCCGAGGGATTTAAAATGAGTTGAAAATTGGATTTTCCGATCGAGAGAAATAAGTCGAATCTGAGTTGATCAGAGGCGCAACGGAAACTAAAATTGGCTAAGTCTTTTGAAGGCTTATTGGGCGAATTAAATGAGTTTAATTCGCGATGGTTCGGCTTGAAGTGGCCGGCCAAAGAGGGTGCCCACCCTCTTTGGTTTGGCCGGCCACATCAATGGGGAGAAACCAATTTATTTGGTTTAATTAATAAAATAAATCTAGCGCGATTTGTTTTATAAATTATGGATAAATAAATTTGTATAAGGAAATTTATATAAAGAAATTTGTAGAAATTTATTCTTTTTATGAAAATTAAAATAATCCATGGGATGGTTTATTTTAATTTTATTAAATCAATTATGAATTGATTTTTTCATAATAAAGAAGATTTATAAATTTCTTATAAAAATTTTATTCCATAATTAAAGGAGAGAAGTATTTGTTTTATTATAAAGTTAGTTATAATAAAACTAGGCATAACGGAATAATTCATAAGAAAATTTATAAGATAAATTTCTTATGAAAATTAATTCCGTTAAGAGGGAGACTTGGCAAGGGAGATGCTACTATATAAAGGAACCAAAGGCAAGCCTTTAATTCCTAATCAAGTTATCAAGAGATTATTAGCTCCCCTCTCTCTCTCTCTATTATTCTCCTTCTTCCTTCCCACCTAGGGCGGCGCCCCTTAGGGCACCCTAGGGCCGGCGCCCTTCCTTGAGAGCTAGGGTTGGTGCTCCATGCAATCCAAGTGGTTGCCGTGAGCTACATACACCAAGGAGAAGCCAAGCAAGAAGAAGAAGAAGCGGATCGCAACTCCTCTCTTCACGGAATTTAGATTCCGTTTCTTGTTGGTGAGTTTCCATTCTTTTCCCTTGTTCTTCTAGTTGTGCCTTTAGATAATCTAGTAGTTCTCGTCGGCACAAAACTCGTGACTTTGCGAAGTCATCCCGAAGAGAACTCGACGTGGACACGAATAGAGGCGGAGCTTCCAAGGGACGCTACGGTTGGATCTCGTCCCTTTCTTCGAGTTACGCGAGGTACAAAGTAAATTAGTTTACTTTTCCGCAAAAGTTTTTAATTTATGATCATGTCCACACATCATAAGGTCGCATGCTAGATACGTGGTTAAAATAATTTGAGAAATTATTATGCTAATTCTTCCGCTGCACGTAAAAATTTAAAGTTTTACGAACCCGTATCCTTGTCGACATGCACCCGGTCCCTACATGATCAGTGTTGACCTGATCGGTCACCGGACGGATCAGTATGACTCCTGATCGGTCACCAGACCGATCAGGGTGAGTCCTGATCAGTCGGTGGACCGATCAGGTTCGACACAGACTGTTTTCTGAACCTGATTAGTTTCAGAAATAGATTTGTTTCAACCCTTAACCAGTCCCAAACCCTAATTCAATTAGTCTTAATCCATTTGTTCTTAAGGGTTCCCTCAATCAAAATACATTTCTTCAAACAATTATCAATATATGATACTAATAGCAAATTTCCAAATCATGATCAGATTTCATAATACAAACAAAGATATGATCAAATTCTCAAAAATATGCTTGTATCAAGTTAGTATCAAGTATGTATCAATCAGTTTTGATAATTCAATTCATATCAGACATAAACAACTAAGTCATACAATTTTAAGCTCATGTTCTTTGTCTAATGACGTATTGTGAGATTTGCATAGTGATCATCACAAACTATGTGTTCTTCATGTTGGCATAATACATTCATACAAGAGAATCATGACATATTCAACTGAGTTCATCTTCCAAAAGATTAAGAAAAACTTAAGTCCAAGATATTGCAAAGATAAACATCAATTTGATATTGTGGCTATCTCCTAGATTTACAGTGAACTACAGAGTTCAAACCAAAGCAATCCATGATCATGATTTAACCTAAATCATTCATGCAGTATATTTTTCCTTTTCAAAACTAGTTGGTTTATTTTGAAGCATGAATATACTATCATTCATTGAATGAAAATTTCCTTACTTCTCAAGTGAATTTCATAAAACATAAATTGCTACAAGAAAACCAATTAATCTGAGCAATTCATGACAAGAGCAAATTATGTGTGAATCTAAAACCTTCATGCAATGTATAAAAACAATTTCCAAGGCTTGTTGACTCATTTTGAAACTAGTGTAACCTTAGCCTTGGGTTTGGAGCACCACTTATCAACAACTTATGTTGATAGATGCTCCCCCTCAATTTATGCTTATACAATTCTAAATATTGAGGTTTTAGGTACCCAAATTTTGGGACCTAATGCATCAACAATGATGGACTTAGGCACCCATGCCTTAA
This sequence comes from Boesenbergia rotunda, assembly GCA_024364735.1. Classification (NCBI taxonomy): domain Eukaryota; kingdom Viridiplantae; phylum Streptophyta; class Magnoliopsida; order Zingiberales; family Zingiberaceae; genus Boesenbergia; species Boesenbergia rotunda. Next base: position 280,597 of record JAGFNQ010003173.1, on the reverse strand, counting down.
TCAATTTCTTTCTAACCTTTTGAACCCTAGAATCATTTGATGATCTAAATTGGGTTCTTGACATTAATGATACAAAGGTTGGTTCCTTAGGTCGGTAACCTATACCGGCCTTATTGTAAACCACCCTTTGGGAATTGAGTATCATGTCTAAGGTTTTGGAGCTAGATGAGAATTTCTCAAGAACATTCTTTGGATTTTCAACTTTGTTCTTTAAATCCTTATTTTCATTTTCAAGTGACTTATCATGCAAATCATTAGTTACCTCATCCTTAGAGGTTTTTAAATGTTTTACTTCCAATTTCAAAGATTTGATCTTGTTCTTAGACCTTTTGAGCATGTTTGTCAAGCAAGCTATTGCTCTATAGCACTTATCTGGCTCGGGAGAAATTACCTCTTCATCATCCGAAGATGATGAAGGCGCGGTTGAGGAGTCACTTGATTCATCACTGCTTCCTTCACTTGAATTCTCTACTGCCATGAAAGCAAAATGATGGGAGTTCTTCTCCTCCTCTTCTTCCTTCTTCTCCTTTCTTTTGTTACCTGCCACGCAAGCAAACCCTTTCTCTTTTGGGCTTGTGTTAGAGATCTCGTGTAGCTCCATCTCACAAAATAAATCCTCTAACTTAACAAAAGATAAGTCCTTAGAAACCTTGTAAGCATCCACCATGGATGACCACAAGGCATTCCTAGGAAAAGCTTTGAGCACATACCTCACAATGTCTCGGTTTTCTACCTTTTTATTTATGGAGTGTAGACCATTCAAGACTTCTTTGAACCGTCCATGGAGTTTACTTATAGTTTCATTTTCTCTCATGGTAAGACTTTGAAGTTGTTTGAGAAGGAGGTCCTTCTTGGCTGTCCGGGTTTCATGAGTTCCTTTATAGAGCTCAATAATCTTATTCCATAGATCTTTAGCACTTATGAAAGGACCCACCTTGACCAGCTGATCCTTGGTCATCCCACATTGCAAGGTGACAATAGCTTTGGCATTGACTTCCCCCTTTTTGACTTGCTCAGCCAACCTACTCGAAAACTCAAGCTTATTTCCCTCATGATCCTTTGGAGGGGAGAAACCCTCCTTCACTGAGAACCACATGCTCATGTTTGTCTTCAAATAAAACTCCATTCTTGACTTCCAATATGAAAAATCAGTGCCGTCGAGGAATGGAGGTCGGTTTGTCCTCATTCCTTCTCTTCCAGCCATCGTGCTGTAAGCTCTCGGATGTTAAGCCGTGAACAGAGCCCCAAGCTCTGATACCACTTGTAGGAACTTGGATGGCAAGAGAGGGGGGGGTGAATGTAGCCAGACACCCACAAGTTGCACTTTGAAGTTTTCTACGTGATCAGATTAGCAGCGGAAGAAAATGCAGAACAAAGAACAACGCAGAGAAGGAAACACAAACCAAACAAACGCTAACACAGTGATGTACAAGGTTCGGGGATAACATGCCCCTACTCCTTGGCGTGCCCGTGAGGTGGGCGATCCCTTGATCGTTGGCAGATCAAGCCCCGATGAACACCGGATAAGATAGAGCCTCCTTCTCGGTGGAGAAACCTCTCCACATATCTCACAGATGATTGAACTTGAGTACAAGAGATCACTAGAGAAGGAACACTCACAAAGATCTCACAGGAATGCAACAAGATTGCTCAAGCACAAAGCAACATAGAGCACAACCCCACAGCAAAAACTTCACTCGTTTTTCTGTCTTCCTTGTTCTCGTTCCTCTGCTTCCAGCCTCGTCTTAAGCCTCTGCTCCCATCACCAGGCTCTCCATCAGCATCCACTGAAGCCACAGCCTGACCTCCTAACTCCCTGAGCACTCAGTCCACTGAAGACCCTCTCCAGCTGAGCCTCCGTCAGTTGCCAGCTGCTCTCCAGACGCCGTTGAGACCTGAAACAAGGAAACAGCCAAACATGCTTCAAGGAAAGCCTCCCATTGACTCTCTTCCAATGTTTGAATCATCCCTGTAAAGCCTGCACACTCCAATAGAAGCTTAGCAATGCATATCAAATAATATTGGCAATGTATCAGAGAATCGACAGAGAAAACAGACGCGATCAGAAACTTCTGACAGCGTATTTGAATTAAAGTGATCGGTCACCGGATCGATCAGGACTATCCCAGACCGATCAAGCTCCAACCTGATCGGTCCCAGTGAGAAACTTGGGATCGCAACCACGTATGATCGGTCACCCTGACCGGTCACCAGATCGGTCACCAAACCGATCCAGAAATCAGCTTGCCACAATCCCGCCCGGAATCCACTGGCTGATCGGTCACCAGACCGATCAGGCTGCAACCAGACCGATCATGCTCCAGCCTAATCGGTCAAGGTGAGAAACCTCATGAGAGTTGATCGTTCAGCTTGATCGGTCACAATTTCTCCCTGATCGGTCACCAAACCGATCAGGAGCTGATCAGTAGGTTTGCCAAAGTTACTGGAAGCTCCCTGATCGGTCACCAGACCGATCAGACATCGCTGCATCGGTCACCAGACCAATCCAAGAGGGAAGTTGGTGCCAACTTCGCTGATCGGTCACCAAACCGATCCGGGCAAGGCGAAACCCACTCTTAGTCGATAGAACCAGCCTCCGGCCCATCTCCGACTCGTGCTTGATCCCTCGGACCAAGACTCCATGCCCAGCCTCACTCACTGGGACTTCAACCTAGCCCTCCAAACTAGGACCTGGCTTCACTCACCAGGGTTTCGGTCACCCGACTTCACTCACCGGGATTTCAACGTAGCTTCACTCACTAGGATTTCAATCACCTAGCTTCACTCACCAGGACTCGGCTTCACTCACCGGGATTTCAACCTAGCTTCACTCACTAGGATTTCCATCACCCCCGGCTTCACTCACCAGGACCCGGCTTCACTCACCGAGATTTCCATCACCTGGCTTCACTCACCAGGACCCGGCTTCTCTCACCAGGATTTTCATCACCTGGCTTCACTCACCAGGACCCGGCTTTACTCACCGGGATTTCCATCACCTGGCTTCACTCACCAAGACCCGGCTTCACTCACCGGGATTTCCATCACCTAGCCCTCCAAGCTAGGACTTTTTCCCACCTAACCCTCCATGTTAGGACTTTCTACATGCTAGCTTGCGATCTCCCGATCCACCTGGACTTAATCCGAATTCAACCAAACTTGAATCAAACCTAAATCGGTGTCAACACCAAAACAACAATCAGGGTCAGACTGCATCAACATATAACAGTTAGTAAGTAGCTAACTGGGTTAGACAGGACCCGTAAGAGAAAATTTGAATTAATTTGGTTCAGTTTATACTTAGAATTGGTTCAGTACAGCACCTTACTATTACTCAGTTTTATTGCTATATTTTTCTTTTTTTGATATATGGCAAAGGGGGAGAGATTGGAACGGAGAGAAAATAAGATTTTAAAATTTCTCAAATTAAATTTTGTCTTCAAATCTTTTATCTCCTTTTCAAAAAGTAAAACTAATTCAAAATCAATTTTGGAAAAATTTTCTAAGTGTTATAAAATTCAAAATTTTGGTTGAAGAATTTTTCTAAGTATTAAAACTGCCTGAAAATTTTTTAAGTATTATAAATTCAAAATCAGTTTAGAAAATTTTCTAAAAGTGTAAAAAATAAGTGTTTTGGAAATTATGTTATGTAATTGCTCTCGAAATTATTTTAAGTACTTAACTCAAAATTATTTTCAAAAATAATTCTAAGTACTTACTCCAAATTTTTCGATGGAAAATTTTCTAAGTGTAAATTTCAAAATTCTCCTGAAAATTTTCCAAGTGCCCAAATCAAATTTTTTTTGGAAAATGTTTTCTAACTTAAAAACATTTTTTTTTTGAAAATTTTCTAAGTATTGAAAACCAGAAAAAAAATTTTAGACTTAGAAACTTTTTAAAACCCCCACGAATTTTTGAAAAACTGAGGGGGAGATTTCTTCCAGGGGAGGAGATTAAATTTGGTACTTTACCTATTTTTTTGTATGTTTAACTTAACTTTTTGAACCGGGTTGCCATAAATCAAAAAGGGGGAGATTGTTGATGCAGGCAGCACCTAAGTCAAACCTGGGTTTTGATAATGGCAAAGGGTTCAAGAGTTAAGATGTTATTGTGGTCTAATTTGTTTACTAAGTGTACAGGAAGAAGCTCTAGGTATACTAGGCAAAGAAGTCCTGGTCGAGGACTGGGCAAAGAAGTCCTGGCAAAGGGTTGGGCAAAGAAGTCCTGGTCAAGGACTGGGCAAGAAGACCGGACCGGAAGTCGGGCAAAGAAGTCCTGGTCGAGGACTGGGCACGAAGTCCTGGCAAGGGGCTGGGCACCGAAGACCTGACCGGAAGTTGGGCACGAAGACCTGGTCAGCTGGATTCGGCAAAAGTCCAACCGGAGGAGCCGGTTGGCAAAAGGTAAACTCTCCTGAGAGGAGTAGGTGAGGACGCGTTCCCCGTCGAGGGAACAGTAGGCGTCGGTTCGACCTAGGGTTCCATTTGGGAGACCCAAAGTCAGAACCATGATAGCTACAGCTATAAATATTGACTAATATTCATGCTTTATTTGTGTTCGAACTAACCTTGATGGCAGGGACTGAAGGAGTGTGTTTCTGCAGCTCAGAACGCCGCAAATGAAAGGGGCAGGCAGCTGGGCTAGGCGCCCCGGAGGTCCCGGGCGCCCAAGGTGAAAAGCCAAATCTGCAATTAAGTAAGAACGCTTCGAAATCACACTGGGCTAGGCGCCCCGGAGGTCCCGGGCGCCCAAGGTCAAAGCCAAAGAGGTAATTGAAGCAAATCAGCCACGAAGCCAGCGGACCAAGTCAAGCTAGGCACCCAAGAGGTCCCGGGCGCCCTAGTCAGCTCCAGAGGCCGAGTCAAAAGGGATAAGCACTGACCGAGCTGTGGATTGAGTTTTCCGCAGATGAAGGCACGTGTCAGGCGCCCCCGACGTCCCAGGCACCCCCAGGAGCACTATAAAAGGGGCTTGACCCCAAGGCTTCAAAGACAGAACTTTCTAACGCTTCCAAGCTTTTCGTTCAAGTGCGCTGCTCCGGCAAACTCCGACTTCGAGATTCCAGTGCCGACGACGACCCTCTGCTTCAAAGTACGATCCACACCAGGCGTCGATAACGAAAAGTGTAGTTTTTTTATTTACTGCAATACTCCTGTACTAAAATCTGTAAACCATTTGCGCGATTATAGAATTGCCCATAGTAAACGGTCAAGGACCGTGGGCCTTGGAGTAGGAGCCGATGATAACCGTTTTTTGTCGTGTAACGGTTTCAAATACAATTTAAGTACCGAATTTCTCTAAACTAATGTAGCATAGAGTAACTCGGGTCGTCTCCCAATGAATGTAGTTGGTGCAAGATAAATCTCAGAATCGTATCTTATTGCTTTTGGGTTTTGAATATGAGAGCTATGACTACGAAATGAATAGCAGAGCAAGTATGAAATCTATACTAATTAAGGAAAGACAAGGCAGGTACGGAAATCTAGTTTATCTTGATTACAATTGCAGTAAAGAAAAGACAACTTGAAATAAAGCATTAACGAAACTAAACATGGAACGAAACCTACAACATGAACGAAATTTAATCTCCTAGCTTAATTGCATGTAAACGAAAACGTAAAACTTAAAGCAATAAGACGAACAACACAAACCAAGAGTTAAACTACTAGGAAACAGAACAATTAAAACTAATTGATCTAAGAGGCAATTGACCAAACACAAGGTAGGCGTGTTAAAAATTGCTTCATGTAAATGCAATTTGAAATGAGAAGAATCTAACCAATACAAAATTCATCAATTAACAAACACACTCCTCAATTAACACAAAACAACTCAAGGAAAAACATAATTAAACCACCAATTGATCCAATTGATGAATTGCTGCAGCCGAGAATTTAATGCTTAAGCTCTACTTGGAATTAAATTGCTGTAAAACAAACTATGAAATCTACTGGATCTGATGAAGCTGGACAGCTGCTGTGAAGAAGCTGGATTTGCTGTGAGGAACTGAGACGAAGTTGCTGTAAATGAATTGTTGATCGGATGAAGGAAACAACTGCTGCTGGAATTGGAAAGGTGGAAGAACTGCTGTAATGCAATTGCTGTAAATGGAAACTAGGCTGCTGAGAAGTAATCGCTGGAAATGGGATCTGAAACTACTGAATCCGACGAGCTGTGGAAGGAAAAACAAACTGCTGAAACGAATTGCAAGGAAAGAAAACGCTGAAGAAAAACTTGATAAAGAAAAACAAAGGCTGTAAAGGAATTTGATCGATGGCGTGCGGTGGAGATGGATGGTTGCGACGGCTGCGTTCGGCTACGTTTGGCTAGAGCTTGGAACCCCCAAAGCCCTAGCTTGTGGTCGCCGGTGATGAAAATGGAGGAAAATTCGCTCCGAACCCCGAAAGAGAACTCTTCCTTTCTTCTCTCCAAACACCGAAAGAGAAGAAATGGAGCTCCGGCCGGCTAAGATTCGGAACCCCCTAGCCCTAGCTTCGTGCAATGGCCGGAGATGGTGGTTGATGAAGAGGAAGGTGAGTCGCGTCGCCTGCGTGTGATGGTGGAAGTCGATCGATGCCCTAGCTCTCTGCGCAATCGCTCCCTTTTGTTGCTGCTGCGCGTAGGCTCGGTTAGCCAAGCCAACTTCAGCGGTTCGGTCAGCCCCTTTGATTCAGCCCTTTTGGTTCAGCCAGTACATCCAGCTCAGTCCAGTTCCAGCCAAGCTTCAGCTCTGGTCCAGCTCTGGTTCAGTCTAGTTCGAGTTCGGTCCAGTCAGTGGTTCAGTCCTGGGTTCGGTTCAGTCAAGCCAAGCCAGTTGAGTTCAATCAATGGTTTAGTCCAGTCAGTTCACTTGATTCAGTCCAATCCAGTTCTTGGTTCAGTCCAGACTTGGTTCAGCCAACAGACCAGCCCTGGGTGAAATCAAGCAATGGGTTCAGTCCAACAGTTGGGTCAGTCAGCCAAGTCAGCTTGGAAGGAGATTAACAACGAACGGTTGAGATCGATTTGGCTTCATCCAAAGGTCAGATCTCTTCAAATCTGAACCAAACTCCACAGATCCCAATCAATGGTCCTGATCTACCTATTCCCAGCTCGAATTAACCAGATCAGTGGCGGATGGTCCAGATCTTCCCTTTTCTTGAATGGATGGTCTAGAACATCTTGAGCTTAATCCAACGGTCAAATTACTTCTGATTTGGCTGAAATTTTCAGATCTTGATCTATGGTCAGGATTGATTCTATCTTGAACTCGGATCGACTAGAAGTTGACCGATGGCTTAGATCTAGCCGTTCTCTGAAATGGACGACTCCTAATAATCCGATGCTTGATCCCTTTAATCTGGATTCAATGCTGACTCAAGTCTGACCTGATTTGATCTAGGTCCATGATCAATTGAATCCTACAAAATGATATTCAAATTTAGTGCCAAAAATATCCCAAATATAAAAAGATTTGAATTAAAAGCCAAAATAAGGGAAATACATGAAACCTAATACAATTTCAAACTTAAGCATATAAAATGTGGATCAAACATGGATTTTAGAGGCTAAAATAATCAACAAAAATGGTATTTATCAACTCCCCCACACTTATTCTTGGGCGTCTCGCACAAGTAAACAACACTAAAAGAAAAAAAAACATATCTTCCAAACATTACATTCCCTATCAATACTTTAAGAAATAATAAAAGAAAGTTACTTAGGATCATCAAGTCTCAAGAATCCATGTATTTATGGTTCTAAATCTCACATAAGTCAAAAGTATGGTAATTTTATCAACTTGAATAAACTAAGCATGACAAAAACCTCACAAGATGGATATATGCACTGATGCTCAGAAAAATAACAGATATGGAAGTGGAGTTCTCTCAAAACATTCATGACATTGCTACCATATGCTTGCTTATCTTCTACTTCTCCACTACTATAACATAAGTACACAAATCAAGAGGGCTTTTCAATGAATAATAATGAAACCAAGTGCTACAAGAAAACAAGAATGGTAGATAACAAAGAAGATCATAGAGAGCATGAAAGAAGATCAAAGAGAATATGAGAGCATTGGGGTAATTAACATGATGTATACAATCAAACAATAGTCCAAAGTAAATAACTCAATCAAACCTCCAACACTCAAAATTCTCCTTTCACATTCTCAATGCACTACACATCAACAATTTATAACATCTTTCAAAGTGCATGTAGGGATTACAACATAACTCTTGAATTTCTCTAAACAATAATATCAAAAGAGTACACATCAAGAAAATATTCTTTTTTTGTTCATCACTAACAAAATCTCGAATGCTTGAGGAATTTTTTTTTCACATAAAGAGATTCTTTTTTCTCTTTTTTTCACTTTTTTTTCATCTTTTCTTTATTATTTTTTTTTCACATAGAGAGATTTTCTTTTTTTTCTTTTCACACAAGCATTCGTCCATATACACTTGTCTCCCACTCCCCCACACTTAAAACTTGAGCGTCTCGCGAAACTACTAAGTATGTAACAAAGCATGATACATCTCAAACTTACAATAACAGAGGCTAATAAAAATGTACTCATCATGCAATCACCCCATGCTTTCATCGCATGCTCAAGGAAAGATCAAGCTAACAAGGATATGACAATGAGAATATAGTGACAATGAGAAAGACGATGAAACAGGAAAGTAATTGGTGAAACGCTCTCTAGTAACAATAGCAAGGTAGAGGGAAAATTAAGAGTTCAACAAGAAAGGTTGCCTCTATCATATTCATGCAAGCTTATGTTAATATAATTTCAAAAAGAATCAAAGCAAGTTCTAGAGTGTCAAGTATCACAAATGCTATCACACATAAGAGGATTAAGGATAGGCATGACAATATCCTCACTAGGTGATCAATAAAATGTCATGCTTAATCTAACAAGATAGAGTCTATCACCACAACAAATGACTAAATGCAATTAATATCCCCAAGCATACCAAGGAAACCAAAACTCGATAATCAGACTTAACTATCTTTTATGATTCTCAAAGCATAATAAAGGAACATGTAAGGAGATACAACTCAAAATAAAACAAGATTTATTCAAAGCCAAACAAAATGCAGAATGAGGAAACAACCTGAGAATGCAAAGTATAAAAGCAAACAAACATGCAAGTATAAACATAAAGAAAAACAAGAAAAGGAAAGTAAAGCAACAAACTCCCCTTCATTCTGGTGGACGGAGCCTATCCAGAAGTAGTCTCCATCGTGGTAGTGGAGGAGTATGAGTGGCTGAGAGAATTAGGACTCCCCCACAGTTGAACTTTACAGAAAAATGCTCCGATGGCCGAAGACGATTTAGGTTCAAGATCCATTGAAGGAATGGAGTGCTATGAATTAAAGTAAGATCTTCTCCTCCTTCTTGATGCCTCTTAGAAGTCCTTCCAGGTGGTTGGAGTTTGTTCAGATGGAGCACCTACTCCTGAAGTCTTCTAAACCCTGCAAAACAATGTAATACCTCTCTCAAGCGTGTAGGGTACGAAGGAAATAAAGTAATATCAGTCTTTGTATGAAATGTATTCAAAACTGCATCATATCCAATAAAATCAAATTCTGGTATCTCAATGAATTTTTCATAAGTAATATCCTCCAAAGGTATATCAAGAAACTTATCACAATCCATGAAATCAACTTTTGGCACATCAATAGTATTTTCACAATTATTTCCTATCAAGAATTTATCAAGCAATGTGTTACAGCCAATGAAATCAATCTCAGATACCTCCATAAGTTTTTCACATTCAACCTCAGCATAAGATATAGCAAGAGATTCATCAAAATAAATAACATCAATTTCAGGCCCTTCCAAAAATTTTACATAATCCATATCCACAAAAGATGTATCAAGGAATTCATCATAACAAACAACATCCATTATAGGTGCCTCTAAAATTTGTTCGCAACCCATTTCTACAAGAGATGTATCAAGTAATGCATTACAACCAAGGGAATCAATTTTTGGTACCTCTATTGGATTTGCACAAACAATTTCTACACAAGGTATATCAATAAATTCATGATAACCAATAAAGTCAGCACTAGATACCTCGCTGCATTTTTCTGAACAAAGAGGAGAAATACTTACCTGAGCGTGCTGAAGAATACCTGGAGGTTCTTCAAGAGTAGATGTATCTGTGTTCTCCTCCTGATCATGTTCAAGCTCCACTTCAGGTTCAGGTTGTGGTGGATATTCAACTAAGGCAGGTGATCCTTGGGTTCTTGCTTCCACCATGCAAGTCCCTACACTTTCTGGTTCATTCTCTGAATCTTGTGGTGTACCAGTAAATTGTGGTGGTCCCTGGGGCTTAGTGCAATCCCCTACACCTATGGAATCATCTCCTATGCATGCTTCTCCAGTAATTTCTGCAGCAACAATATTAGAAAGATTAGGACCATCAATAACACCATCATCAGAAAATAAAAGATGAGAAGGGTCCTGTAGTGCTTCAGAATCTTTTTCTCGAGCTGAAAAATTTGGAATTGAATTTTGAACAGGAATCTCTGGAGGGATGCATGCTCTAGGTTTCCTGATTTTCATGACTTCTTCTTCTTCTTCTTCTATCAACCTCCACATTAGTTCACGATCATACCCCTTAAAATCCTGAGTAGCCTGAGGAGATGGTTGGCTTGATCCTTGAACTTGCATTTGATTCATTTGACTAGCAATTTGTCCAACGCCTCTTTCGATGTCTTGAAGCCTTTGTTGCTTTTGATGATATTGTACAACTTGTTGAAACATCTCCTCCATTCTTTGTTGTTGAGCCTCATTCTCATTAAGATTCTCAAAGCCTCCTTGATTGATGTGGAAATCTTGTTGGCCTTGAAATGTAGCATAAGGCTGCTGAAGACCAAGAATTGGCTGTGAGTTCTGAAATTGGAACTGTTGGGGCTGCTCAAATGGTTGAATGGGTTGATTAAACTGCTAAAAATTGGGTTGATAGCAAGGATAATGTTGCTGGAAATTATTGTTCTGAAAATTCTGAAGTTGGGGCTGACATTGTTGATTGAATTGCTGAAATAGTTGGGGCTGAAAATTCTGAGTGCCTTGCTGAAAATTCTGACCTTGAAATTGGAAATCTTGCTGACATTGTTGAAATTGTGGCTGAAAAAACTGATTTGTTTGCTGAAATTGGTTGAGATGCTGACATTGTGGCTGCCCTTGCTGAATTTGATAGTTTGGTTGCTGAAAATTCTGGAATTGTGGCTGCCCAATCTGAGTTTGCTGCTGAAACTGTTGACATGGCTGCTGGTAAGTAGATGCATGACTGTTGGATCTTTGTTGGATCACATGATTCAACCAAAACTTTAACTCTGACAGTACACTTGTGATCTCTTTACAGTCCTCTGGTGACAACATTTAGATCTTGAAGCTCTGTCACAAAACAACCAAGAAAAATGGCAGAAACCGTATATAAAAGATAAAGCAATCAGAACAAAATCAAAAGATAGAATTATCAAGCACCACTACAATCCCCGACAACGGCGCCAAAAATTTGATAACCGTTTTTTGTCGTGTTACGGTTTCAAATACAATTTAAGTACCGAATTTCTCTAAACTAATGTAGCATAGAGTAACTCGGGTCGTCTCCCAACGAATGTAGTTGGTGCAAGATAAATCTCAGAATCGTATCTTATTGCTTTTGGGTTTTGGATATGAGAGCTATGACTACGAAATGAATAGCAGAGCAAGTATGAAATCTATACTAATTAAGGAAAGACAAGGCAGGTACGGAAATCTAGTTTATCCTGATTACAATTGCAGTAAAAAAAAAACAACTTGAAATAAAGCATTAACAAAACTAAACATGGAACGAAACCTACAACATGAAAGAAATTTAATCTCCTAGCTTAATTGCATGTAAACGAAAACGTAAAACTTAAAGCAATAAGACGAACAACACAAACCAAGAGTTAAACTACTAGGAAACAGAACAATTAAAACTAATTGATCTAAGAAGCAATTGACCGAACACAAGGTAGGCGTGTTAAAAATTGCTTCATGTAAATGCAATTTGAAATGAGAAGAATCTAACCAATACAAAATTCATCAATTAACAAACACACTCCTCAATTAACACAAAACAACTCAAGGAAAAACACAATTAAACCACCAATTGATCCAATTGATGAACTGCTGCAGCCGAGAATTTAATGCTTAAGCTCTACTAGGAATTAAATTGTTGTAAAACAAACTATGAAATCTACTGGATCTGATGAAGCTGGACAGCTGCTGTGAAGAAGCTGGATTTGCTGTGAGGAACTGAGACGAAGTTGCTGTAAATGAATTGTTGATCGGATGAAGGAAACAACTGCTGCTGGAATTGGAAAGGTGGAAGAACTGCTGTAATGCAATTGCTGTAAATGGAAACTAGGCTGCTGAGAAGTAATCGCTGGAAATGGGATCTGAAACTACTGAATCCGACGAGCTGTGGAAGGAAAAACAAACTGCTGAAACGAATTGCAAGGAAAGAAAACGCTGAAGAAAAACTTGATAAAGAAAAACAAAGGCTGTAAAGGAATTTGATCGATGGCGTGCGGTGGAGATGGATGGTTGCGATGGCTACGTTCGACTACGTTTGGCTAGAGCTCGGAACCCCCAAAGCCCTAGCTTGTGGTCACCGGTGATGAAAATGGAGGAAAATTCGCTCCGAACCCCGAAAGAGAACTCTTCCTTTCTTCTCTCCAAACCCCGAAAGAGAAGAAATGGAGCTCCGGCCGGCTAAGATTCGGAACCCCCTAGCCCTAGCTTCGTGCAATGGCCGGAGATGGTGGTTGATGAAGAGGAAGGTGAGTCGCGTCGCCTGCGTGTGATGGTGGAAGCCGATCGATGCCCTAGCTCTCTGCGCGATCGCTCCCTTTTGTTGCTGCTGTGCGTGGGCTCGGTTAGCCAAGCCAACTTCAGCGGTTCGGTCAGGCCCTTTGATTCAGCCCTTTTGGTTCAGCCAGTACATCCAGCTCAGTCTAGTTCCAGCCAAGCTTCAGCTCTGGTCCAGCTCTGGATTAGTCTAGTTCGAGTTCGGTCCAGTCAGTGGTTCAGTCCTGGGTTCGGTTCAGTCAAGCCAAGCCAGTTGAGTTCAATCAATGGTTCAGTCTAGTCAGTTCACTTGATTCAGTCCAATCCAGCTCTTGGTTCAGTCCAGACTTGGTTCAGCCAACAGACCAGCCCTAGGTACAATCATGCAATGGGTTCAGTCCAACAGTTGGGTCAGTCAGCCAAGTCAGCTTGGAAGGAGATTAACAACGAACGGCTGAGATCGATTTGGCTTCATCCAAAGGTCAGATCTCTTCAGATCTGAACCAAACTCCACAGATCCCAATCAATGGTCCTGATCTACCTATTCCCAGCTTGGATTAACCAGATCAGTGGCGGATGGTCCAGATCTTCCCTCTTCTTGAATGGATGGTCTAGAACATCTTGAGCTTAATCCAACGGTTAAATTACTTCTGATTTGGATGAAATTTTCAGATCTTGATCAATGGTCAGGATTGATTCTATCTTGAACCCGGATCGACTAGAAGTTGACCGATGACTCAGATCAAGCTGTTCTCTGGAATGGACGGCTCCTAATAATCCGATGCTTCATCCCTTTAATCTGGATCCAATGCTGACTCAAGTCTGACCTGATTTGATCTAGGTCCATGATCAATTGAACCCTACAAAATGATATTCAAATTTAGTGCCAAAAATATCCCAAATATAAAAAGATTTGAATTAAAAGCCAAAATAAGGGAAATACATGAAACCTAATACAATTGCAAACTTAAGCATATAAAATGTGGATCAAACATGGATTTTAGAGCCTAAAATAATCAACAAAAATGGTAGTTATCAGCCGACCGCGACTCCTAACCAAGTAAAATACTTGTGTTCTTTGTGTGATTGTTTTGTTTTCGCTGCATTTACTCTTTCCTTAATCCAAAGAAAAAGTTTTAACGATATTCACCCCCCCTCTATCGTTTCTCTCGATCCAACACGCACCCCTCGGCTCATCGTCCCTGCTATCCATAGTCCCTCAGGTGCGCACACAAGCCTCATGCTTGTCTCTATGCCACCTTTCACCGTACCAAGGCCGTCCAGCTAAGTCAATATGTGTAACCTGCACATCCTACACACTCACATACACATATTAAAACACAAGGGAAAATCTAACTTAAACCCTTTGCCCATACATCAAAACACATAGTCACTCCGGATCATAGATTGCCTCAACAAGAACCAATCTTTAAGGCTAAGATTATCTGTCTTGTGTTTGATTGTCTTGCAGGTACCTGGAGTTGGAGGCAAGACAGAAGAGCAATCACAGGGGGAAATGGCACCTGGGAGGAGCATCTAGGGCGCCCCCATGCTTTAGGGCACCCTCAAGGTTCATCCTAGGCGCCTTGGATGGTCCTAGGCGCCCTGGATGGCTAGGTTTATCCCTGCGCGAAGACCGTAATTGTAGATCAGATTTAACCGCCTATAGGGCGCCCCAGAGGGCTCTAGGGCACCCTGGATGATATTATAGAAGGGGCTTCAACCCCTCAACTCAAAACAACAATTTCATCATCTGCTAAGGCATTTTGAGTGAAGAAAAAGCAGTAGAGATGAAGCTCTACGACCAAGAAGGCTCCAGGAGGAAGTGCGCTGCACTTCGGACTTCCGGATTGGCCAGACCTTCGACTTTCTTTTTGGTTTGCTTTTATTTTACGCATTAATTTATATATTCCTTGGTTGTAAACTTGAAATATAAGACGAGTATTCTCCGCCTCCGAAAATTTCGGAAAGGAGACTAATAGTGGACTCACACCTAGTACATAGGCCTTGGACGTACTGACCCAGGGGGGTCAGGAACCAAGTAAATAAATCCCGTAAGTCTCTGTTTGTTCTGTCTTTTGTTTTATTATTTTCCTCTGTGCACTAACTCTTTGACTAGAATGAACAAACGATGAGGTTTCCGAAAGATTTTACGAGTCGATATTCACCCCCCCCTCTATCGACGACATTGATCCTACAGAGAGTTCACTTCTTCTTCTTCTTCATTTTCTTCTACTTCCTTCCATTGGTCTTTGGTGGTCGGCGATCACAAGAAAAGGAAGAACTTCTTCCCTTGGTGGCCGGCGACAAAAAAGTGGAAGACTAGGGTTTCAGCGCAAGTGGGAGAAGGAAGAAGGTGCCTTGGTGACTCCGTTTCTTGGAAGACCGTCGCCCACACTATTGAGAATGCAGGTTTCCCTAGCGAATACTTGGTCATCCTTGAGAGACCTCTCCATGTCTATGGATTAAAAATGCAATCCGAATGGAGACCCGTCTCCCATCGACCATCTCGTTATCGTATCGTTTGGTACGAATTACAACTTGTCCAATCACAAAGATCAAGCCTTGTAATTCTTCTAACCGAACGACTGCAGAAGGGACGACGAGTGGATCACCATTTTTTGTGTTTATTAATCGGGGTCCAATAATTAATTATCTAACATTAATTAACCATTAATTAAACAAGACAATTAATTATCACATGCCGCATGAAATGACAAGACTAAAAATAAGTGTTGAGAGAGAAATATACCTCACTTTATCTCGTAGCCTTCTACCTTATGTCTCTTCCCTCCCAGACGTAGTGTGGGTGACGAGCTACCAGGGACCGAGATCACCAAGGCCTCCAAACACCTTCTTCCTTCCCTAGCTGAAACCCTAGATTTAGGGTTTCCACCTTCCATGCTTCTTCTTCTCCTAGCTTGAGCTGCCGACCACTCCAAGGACTCCAAGAAGCTTCGGCAACAAGCTCTCTGGCCGAAGAAGACAAAGGAAGGTGAAAAAGTGGATGAAGAAGGGAGAAGAAGCCGCTACTTCTTCCCTAAACCTGCCGCCAACCCCTTTCCTTTTCCCTTTGCCACCGGCGCACCTTGCTCCCTCTCTCCCGCCGCCGACCACACCATAGCCTCAACAAGGTGGCTCCAGTCACAACCTGGAAGAGAGGAAGATCCTCCCTACCCTTGTGCCACTCACCGAGAGAGAAGAAGTGGAGAACAAGTGGAGAACAAGTGGAGAGAAGCCTCTCCTCTTGTGTTGCCGCCGGTGCCCTAGGAGAGAGAAGAGAGGGAGAGGAAAAGAGAGAGAGGCCAAGGGTTTAATGGATTTGATTAAGCCTTGGTTTCTTGATCCCATGGGGTTTTATAGGGCTAAGGTAGGGACCAAGAGGAGGAGTTGTGTAACGCCCGCCCTTCTCACACTAGGGCAGGGTTACGCGAACATAATTTTTTTTCGTTTTAGCGGAAGCATTTTGAAACTTGAAACTTGAACATGATACATGTATAAACTAAGTACTTAGCATATGAGCAAGAGTGAGCATGAAATATCCATATGAGTCTAATTATCTGCAAGTAGCAACTTAGTAAGTATGATTCAACATTTAACATGCAATACTCAGCATATGCATAACTAAATAAAACATGAGTAGATCTTCTTCCACCATGCCACCACCACACACATCTTTGCCCCTCCTGCTGCTTCCTTTAGTTTATCCATTCCTTACCCTTTTCTGCAGTACAAGGGAAACATGGAAACTATAAGCATATAGCTTAGTAAGATCCTTTCCTACTCACAAAATCATACGTTCCATCAAGTAGAGAAAACATCATGTCATAATAGTGCATAGCATTAAAACACTTAACTTAACATAGCATAAGGGAGCATATGTACTTATCATAAGAAGCATACTTGAACTTAACATAATTCACCTTTATAGCATAATAGTCATATAGTCATGACAAGAAATGCAAATGCAAGATGCTCTTTTGAAAACATGCATAGGATGAGTTCATGCATATACTTTTCTTAAAATCATACATATAGGTACTTAAACATACATCCATCATCATTGGGGGATCCCGGCTTGTACCTCTTACATACATACATAATGCGTGCATCCCTAATAGGCCGAGGTAGCTAGTCTCTAACCTACTAGGGAAACTAGGTCCGTTCATAGTCCGTCGACCTAGGGGCATCCCCTTACTAGGTCCGTTCATAGTCCGTCGACCTAGGGGCTTCCCTTACTAGGTCCATTCATAGTCCGTCGACCTAGGGGTTTCTCGGGAGCCCATCCCCTTACTAGGTCCGTTCATAGTCCGTCGACCTAGGGGCTGCATCCGGAGCCCACCCGTGGACCTTGCTAGGATCCGGTACAAGCCATACAAAGTAAAATAGCATACATGAATTTTATCATATCATAAGCATAGCATATTCTTGTTTCTTACTAGGTCCGTTCAAGGTCCGTCGACCTAGGGTTGCATAGCACATTCTTATCATATCATAAGCATATCATCATAACCTATCACATCATTGTCATATCATGAGCATGGCATGCCTCTTATCTTATCATGAAGAGTGCTCTTAGTCCCGACTTACAGGGAAGCATCTCTTAGGCATTTCATCATACATAAGCCATGCTTAACATAAGGGTGCTTAAAGAGCTTAAACATAGACATGTACATCATGATTCTTAGAGCATGAAAAAGCATGGGAGAAGACATGTTATCACCTATACTACTCATAGCATATCATGAGTATCCTTGGCGTGCCTAATTGGGGTTGTAGCTTCCCCCTTAGCCCACATTCTTATTTAATCAGAAAATTCCAGCATATAAACTCTATGTTTAGAGCATGATAAACCATGAAAAACATTACACTAACATCATACATTAAGGTAGGCATCATAGGGGAGACATTAGAAGGCATGTTGGGGTTGTTACCCCTTCTTAAGTCCTACTTATCATTCTTTACAGAAAATTTCAGCATACATACCTTAGTTTCCAAGCATGTTAAAACCATGAATAAACCATATTTACATCATATATCATCTTACATATCATAGGAAGGGTCATTATCAAGCATACTAGGAGTTTAAACCTCTCTAAGCCCTAAAAGAGGTCCTTGACCGAAAATTCCAGCAAGCCTACTCCAGGTTTTTGGGGGCTTAAGGACAAGGAAAACATCATATTATCATCATCTATTTAGTCACACATCATGAGGAAAAACATATGCAAGTATAGGAGTAGTTTAAACTCTCGCAAGCCCTAAAAACCTTCTTGGCCGAAAATATCAAGAGCTTCATCCTATGTTTAAACCATTTTAGGCACTCGAAACTATTGTAATGCAGGTGAGGGGATTACTTACATCCTTTCGCTTGAATTTCTCCTTCTCTAAAATCTTAAGGTGCCCTTGGTTGAAGGAAGGTGAGTGTTCTCCTTCCTAGCACTTCTATAGAACCCTTGACCCTAGTAGAGGGTAAGACCCTTGTAGACTTCTTCCTCCTTCCAATTCCCTAGGGTTGGAACCCTAGGGTGGTGTTTCGAAAATGAAAAGGGAGAAGGGAATTTCGGTGATGAGGGTGAAGGGGAAGAAGAAGAGGAAGTTATTCCAACTTCTCTTTCCCTTATTTATACTTTTCTCATGAAGAGACATGACTCTTCACTTCCCTAGTTTTTAACAAGCATGTTTCTTATTCCCTCTACATGAAATATGGCTTGGTACAATGGTTAAGACATTGCTAGTGCAACTAGGAGGTTCAAGGTTCAATCCTTGCTTCCTCCTTTCTACATCTTCTTTTTATTACATTTTGTACTAATCCACATCCAAGCCCATTAAGCCAAGCCCATCATGAAATTTCATAATAATAATAATATTTCATGAATTCATAATATTTCATAATATTCCATAATAATATTTCATGAATTCCATAATATTTCATATTCATGAATTCATAATATTTAATAATAATATTTCATGAATTCATAATATTTCATAATAATATTTCATGAATTCCATAACATCTCATATTCATGAATTCATAATATTTAATAATAATATTTCATGAATTCATAATATTTCATAATATTTCATGATAATATTTCATGAATTCCATAATATCTCATATTCATGAATTCATAATGTTTCATAATATTTCATGATAATATTTCATGAATTCCATAATATTTCATATTCATGAATTCATAATGTTTCATAATATTTCATGATAATATTTCATGAATTCCATAATATTTCATATTCATGAATTCATAATATTTAATAATAATATTTCATAATATTTCATATGGGAAATTTTTGGGGTGTTACAAGTTGGATCTTGGTCCACTAATGGATCTAAAACCAATCCATTAATGAAGATCTATTCCACTAAAGGATCTCCATTGAACTTCCACACCAACCCCTATATTTTCATATGAGCTCCACCTATTATAAGTCATCCATCCTCCCGTGTTTAAGATATCGAATGTCCATCGATTAATTAAAATTACTGACAATTTCAATTAATCAACTTCTAGCTCCTTGACTAGTACCACTCAACCTTATCATCATGTAGAATCAAATACATCTGCAGGGTTTAACATGATGATCCTTATAAGCTTATCAAGGGGGCATCATCATCCCGACTCACTAGGACATGGATTCCGTCAATAATCAATGATACACCATATAATTAATTTTATTTCCCAACTTACCTGCCTATCGATTTAACAAAATAAATCTCACCCATTGGTAAATCAAAGAAATAATTATTAACTATATGTGTCATTTATTATATCGGGATTTATGGATTGTACTCCATAATAAATCCGAGATCCAATACAATTATTAAGTTAGTACAAATTGGATGATCTCTAGTTTTGGTGATACTCAATGCACACAAAGCACACTAGTGTAATTCTATGGTCAAGATAAACCACACCTAATTACACTACAACCATCCCGATGGTTTGTCCAATTCCATCTCGGCTGTGAGCCTCTTTCTTATACTATGCAAGGGACTGATAACACGATGTTCCGTGTGTCACCACACACCATGTTATCTACAGTGCACAGTATCAGACTTTTATGCATATACTAATATAAATAAACATTTAGTGTTGTTGTGATTCTCTTTTCGAAATATAGATGATCTTATAAAAAGAGTAAGTCTTTTAGTATACACATCTAACAATCTCCCACTTATACTCAAAGACTTTGCTGTTCTCTCACTACCATACATCTGACTCCCATATCCTCCA
This sequence comes from Boesenbergia rotunda, assembly GCA_024364735.1. Taxonomy (NCBI): domain Eukaryota; kingdom Viridiplantae; phylum Streptophyta; class Magnoliopsida; order Zingiberales; family Zingiberaceae; genus Boesenbergia; species Boesenbergia rotunda. The sequence goes on along the minus strand of JAGFNQ010003173.1, from coordinate 260,527 downwards.
TATGCCGGTCAAAAGCTCTAGCTGGAAGAGCTTTAGTGAAAGGATCCACCAAGTTGTCCTCCGATGCAATCTTGGCGATACATCTCCTCGCTTTACGATTTCTCGTATTAGGTGGTACTTGCGCTCTATGTGTTTACTCACCTTATGGGCTCGTGGTTCCTTCGAGTTTGCAACTGCACCACTGTTATCACAAAAGATTGTGATAGATTTGGGCAAACCAGGAATCACATCCAAATCGATGATGAAGTTTCTGAGCCATACAGCTTCTTTGGCTGCCTCTGAGGCTGCCACATACTCAGCTTCCATGGTAGAGTCCGCCACGCATTTCTGCTTGACACTCCTCCAAACAATGGCTCCACCTCCTAAAGTAAACACAAACCCCGAGGTAGACTTACTCTTGTCCCTATCTGACTGGAAATCCGAATTCGTATAACCCACATGGACTAGTTGGTCTGCCCAGTAAACTAGCATATAATCCCTAGTCAGTCTCAGGTATTTCAATATATGCTTTATCGCAGTCTAATATCCCTGTCCAGGGTTACTCTGATATCTGCTGACCATGCCCACGGCAAAATAGATATCTGGTCTCGTGCACAACATAGCATACATGAGGCTTCCTGCAGCTGATGCATAAGGAACTACCTTCATTTCCTCTATCTCCTTTGATGTTTTCGGACACATCTCGTTGGATAGAGGAACTCCATGCCTGAAAGGTAGAAAACTCTTCTTGGAGTTTTCCATGTTAAAATGAGCCAGGGCAGTGTCAATGTATGAAGCTTGGGATAAGCACAATATCCTTTTCTGGTGATCCCTTATAACTTTGATCCCAAGGATGTGTCCCGCTTCTCCTAAGTCCTTCATATCAAATTGTTTGGACAACCAAACCCTTACGTCTGATAATACTTTGACATTGTTGTCAATTAACAAAATGTCATCTACATAAAGTACAAGAAACACCACTACGCTTCCGTCACATCTCTTATATACACATGACTCATCCGGGCTTTGAATAAATCCATATGACTGGTTAGTTCATCAAAGCGGATGTTCCAAGACTGCGAAGTTTGCTTCAATCCATAAATGGATCAATTAAGCTTGCACACTAGATGCTCTTTGCCCTTTGCAATGAACCCTTCTGGTTGCTTCATGTAGATGGTCTCCTCAAGATTTCCGTTAAGGAAAGCTGTCTTGACATCCATTTGCCATACCTCATAGTCCATATGAGCGGCAATAGATAAGAGAATCCGGATAGACTTAAGCATGACTACCGGCGAAAAGGTCTCCTCATAATCGATGCCCTCATTCTGAGTATACCCTTTCGCAATAAGCCTAGCTTTGAAGGTCTCAACCTTCTCGTCTGATACTCTCATTCTTTTGTAGATCCACTTGCATCCAATGGCTTTTACACCATTGGGTGGTTCTACTAGCTCCCAGACGTGATTAGAATCCATAGATTCTATCTTAGAGTTCATTGTCCTTTGCCAAGAATCTGCATCCATGTCTTGGAGGGCCTCGTCATAGGTCCAGGGATCCAGTTCATGTGCACCAGGGACCAAGTCTGAAGACTCTCCCAAAAACATGAAACTCTTGGGTTGTCTAATGATAACCATCATTTTGTTGATTATTTTCGGCTCTAAAATCCATGTTTGATCCACATTTTATATGCTTAAGTTTGCAATTTTATTAGGTTTCATGTATTCCCTTCATTTTGGCTTTTAATTCTAATCTTTGTATATTTGGGATATTTTTAGCACTAAATTTGAATATCATTTTGTAGGTTTCAATTGATCATGGACCTGGATCAAATTGGGTCAGACTTGAGTTAGCATTGGATCCAGATCAAAGGGATCAAGCGTCGGATTATTAGGAGCCGTCAATTTTAGAGAACAGCTAGATCTGAGCCATCGGTCAACTTCTGGTCAATCCGATTCAAGATAGAATCAATCATGACCATAGATCAAGATCTGAAAATTTCAGCCAAATCCGAAGTAATCTGACCGTTGGATCGAGCTCAAGATGTTCTAGACCATCCATTCAAGAAAAGGGAAGATCTGGACTATCCGCCACTGATCTGGTTAATCTGAGCTGGGGACAGGTAGATCAGGACCATTGATTGGGATCTGTGAAGTTTGGTTCAGATCGGAAGAGATCCGACCGTTGGATGAAGCCGAATCGATAGCAACCATCCGTTACTAATGATCTGTGAGTTCTGGGCTGAGCTGGGTCAACCCAAGCCAAGAGTGAACCAAATTCGATTAGGCTGAATCTGGACTGAACCAGTGCTGGACCAGACATGGGCTGGCTGAACCAAAGGACCGAACTCAAGTTGAGCTGTGAGTTGGCTTGGCTGAATCTAACACGAACTGGCTTGGCTGCTGGAGTGAACCTGAGCTGGGTGAATCAGACTCAAGCTGAAGCTGACTGAATCGAAGCTGGCTTGGCTGACCAAACCCAACCGCTGAAGCCGAGCCAAACAAAAGGGACGCACGAAGCTAGGGCACGACATCCTCTCGACACCATCTTCTCCACAGAAGCGAGGGCGATCGGGGAGAAGCGGCGCAGACGAGGGGTTCCCATCTCAACCATCTTCTCCACCTTCAACGCCGGCGATCCACATCCACCTCTTCTCTTTCGGGGTTCGGAGAGAAGAGAGTAAAGGCTTCTCTTTCGGGGTTCGGAGAGCAGCCAACCACATCCACCTTCACCGCCGGCGACTTCCTCTCCATCACCAACGCCGCCGACCACAGCTAGGGTTAAGGGGTTCCGAACCCTAGCTGATTCCATCGCCGCAGCTTTTCTTCTTCATCGGCAGCTTAGTTTCCAGATAGAAGTTCTTCAATTAAGTTCTTCACAGCAATTTCATTACCGTTTCTTCTTCACAGGATCCCGTAGCCAGTTGAGTTTCAATTCCCAGCAATTCGATCTTCTTAATTCACAGCAGTTGTTTGACAGATCAGTTCTTCATCAGTCGCACTTCAGCGGCTCTTCTAATTAATTCCCTTCGACAGTTCATCTCTTGCACTGAAGTGTTGCAGCAGTTCATCAATTGGATTAATGGGTGGTTTAATTGTGTTGTTCTTTGAGTTTTTCTCGTGTTAATTGTTGAATGTTTGTGATAGTTGTTGAATGTTTGTATTTGATGAACTTCCCAAATTCTAATGGCACGCTCCTTTGTCATTTTAATACATGCTCAACTTGTGTTTGGTTAAATGCCTCTTAGAATAGTATTTTCCATTGTGATGTTCTTAGTTGCTCAATTCTTGTTTTGTGTTGCTCTTTCCAATACTTTAGGTTTCATATCTTCAGTTTAATGCAATTAAGTTAGATTAGTTTAGATTTCTTTAACGCTATAGGTTTAGGTTCCGATTTATGTCTAGGCTTCGTTGATGCTTTATTTCAAGTTGTGCTTTCTTTATTGCAATTGTAGTCTGGTTAATTTAGATTTCTTTATCTGTATTGTCCTTCCTTAATTAGAATTAGGTTTCATAGTTGTTCTGTATTCATTTCGTAGTCATAGTTCTTAAATCCAAAATCAGTTTCATATCCAAAACCCAAAAGCAATAAGATTCAATCATGAGAATTATCATGCATTAACTACATTCGTTGGGAGACGACTCGAGTTACTCCATGCTACATTAGTTTAGAGGAATTCGATATCTTAATTGTATTTGAAACCGTAACACGACAAAAACGGTTGTCAAATTTGGCGCCGTTGCCGGGGAATATAGTGGTGCTTGATAATTATATCTTTTGATTCTATTCTTGATTGCTCTATCTTTTGTATACATTTGCTGCTATTCTTTGTTTGTTTTTGGCCAGGTCTGCAGGTAGCTATTGGAAATTTTTTTTTTCTACTCATTCAAGCAGATCCATGGCAGAGTATCAGTATTTTCAGAATTTCCAGCAGCCTTGTCAGAATTTGCAGCATCCTTATCACCAATTCCAAAGTTTTCAGCAAGATTTTCAACGATTCCAGCCTAATCAGAATTTTCAACAATCGAATCAACAATTTCAGCAAAATCAACCTTGGAGTCAACCAGAACAACCGTTCCAGCAAAATTTTCAAAATTTTCAGCAACCATTTAATCAGCCACCACAACAACAGTTTCAGCAAAATTTCCAAGATTTCCAACAGCCATATTCAAATTTTCAACAGACGAATCAGTTTTTTCAGCCACAATTTCAACCATGTCAGCACGATTTCCAGTTTCAAGGTCAAAATTTTCAGCAAGACACTCAGAATTTTCAACCTCAAGCATTTCCACAATTCAATCAACAATGCCAGCCCCAATTTCAAAATTTTCAGGGCTACAATTTTCAGCCATCTCCACCAACTTTTGAGCCAAGTTTTCAGCAGTTAAATCAGTCATTTCATTCATTTGAGAAGCCCCAACAGTTTTCATTTCAGAATGCACAGTCTCCTCCTGGACTTCAGCAGCCCTATTTTCCATTTCAAGACCAACAGGGGTTCCACACTAACCAAGGAGGCTTTGAGAATCCTGATTGGGATGAGGCTCAACAACAGAGGATGATGGAGATGTGCCAACAAATGTTACAACAACAAGAACAACAACAACAACGGTTGCAAAACATACAAGATCCAATTAATCAGATACAAGCCCAAAGATCAGGACAATCAGATGAATCTATAGGTGTAGGGGATTGCACAGAGCCCCAGGAACCACCTATATTGATTGATGCATCAGAAAATTCAGAGGATAGGATTGAGAGTGTAGGGGATTGCACTGAGCCCCAAGAATCACCCACTCCTACTGATTTAGAGGCCTGGGAGAAGATGGATAGCAGAGCTTGTAACAACCTTGATTTCGATTCTGAAATTTTAAAGGATCCTTCTAAACTTTTCTTTTGTAAGGATTTAGTTGTTGATGATTCTAACTTTTCTAATATGGTTGTTGCAGATATGGTTGATGAAGCATGTGTTGCAGATGAATCCACAGGTGTAGGGGATTGCACTAAGCCCCAGGGACCACCAACATTGCTTGATATATTAGAAGATTCAGAGAATCAGAATGAAAGTGTAGGGACTTGCATGGTGGAAGCAAGAACCCAAGAATCACTTGCTTCAGTTGAGTGTCCACCAGAATTGGAGCCTGAGATGGGACCTGTTCTTGACCAGGAGGAAGCTATGGATACATCCGCTCTTGTAGAGACTCCAGGTATTCTCCAGCACGATCAGGTAAGTATTCCTTCTATTTCTTTGGAAAAATCAATAGAGGCACCTCACTCTGAGTTTATTATTTTTGATGAGTTTATTGCCACATCTTTTGTAGAAATTGTTTGTGAGAAATCTGTAGAGGCATCTATAATTGATTTTATTCATTGTGGTGAATATTTGGACACACCTAGTGTTGAGATTGCTTGTTGTGATGATATTCTTGATACATCTTTTGTGGAAAATAATTGTGAAAATTGTATAGAGATACCCAATGTTGATTTTATTGGTTGCGATGCATGTCTTGCTACACCTCATTTAGAAATTGATTGTGAAAAATTCATGGTGATACCTAGTGTTGATGTTATTTGTTCTGATGAATTACTGGACACATCTTATGCAGATATTAATTGTGAAAACTTCATTGAGGTGCCAATAATTGATTTTCTTGGATGTGGTGCATTTTTGGATTCTTTTTATGTAGAGATTGACGATATTACACTTCTTTCTTACCCTGCACGCTTGAGAGAGGTATTACATGGTTTTGCAGGGTCCAGAAGACTGCTGGAGTGGGTGCTCCATCTGAACAGACTCCAACCTCCTGGAAGGACTTCCAAAAAGCATCAAGAGGGAGGAGTTGTTCTTATTTCGACTAGTAGCACCTCACCTCTTATGTGGGTTCTGAACCTTAATCGTCTCCGACCACCGGAAGATGCTTGTGCGAAATTAATAAGGGAGAAATACGTACACTACGAGATTGATTACTTGAGGATAGTTCTCCCAAAATGGATGCTACGTGCTCTCTACCCTACTTGAAGGGGAGTTTGTTCCTTTACTTTCCTTTTCTTGTTTTTCTTTATGTTATACTCGCATGTTTGTTTACTTTTATACTTTGCATTTATACTTTGTTTCCTCATTTTGTATTTTGTTTGGCTTTGAATAAATCTTGTTTGATTTCGAGTTGTATCTCCTTATATGTTCCTTTATTATGCTTTGAGAATCATAAAAGATAGTTAAGTCTGATTATTGAGTTTTGGTTTCGTTAGTATGCTTGAGAATATTAATTGCATTTAGTCATTTGTTGTGGTGATAGACTCTATCTTGTTGGAGTAAGCATGACATTTTATTGATCACCTAGTGAGGATATTGCCATGCCTATCCTTAATCCTCTTATGTGTGATAGCATTTGTGATACTTGACACTCTAGAACTTGCTTTGATTCTTTTTGAAATTACATTAACATAAGCTTACATGAATATGATAGAGGCAACCTTTCTTGTGGAACTCTTAGTTTTCCCTCTACCTTGCTATTGTTACTAGAGAGCGTTTCACCTATTACCTTCATGTTTCATTGTCTTTCAGATCCTCTCATTGTCGCTATATTCTCACTGTCATATCTTTGTTAGTTTATTCTTTCCTTGAGCATTCGATGAAAGCATGGGGTGATTGCATGATGAGTACATTTTTATTTGTCTATTATTAGCCTCTATTTTTGTAAGTTTGAGATGTTATCATGCTTTGATACATATTTAGTAGTTTTCGCGAGACGCTCAAGTTTTAAGTGTGGGGGGAGACAAGTGTATATGGACGAATGCTTGTGTGAAAAAAAAAATCTCTCTTTGAAAAAAAAAAGAAAGAGAGATAGAAAAAATAATAAAGATGAAAAAAAAGAGAAAAAAAAACTCTCTATGTGAAAAAAAAAAAAATTCCTCAAGCATTCGAGATTGTATTAGTGATGAACAAAAAGGAATATTTTCTTGATGTGTACTCTTTTGATATTATTGTTTAGAGAAATTCAAGAGTTTTGTTGTTAATCCATACATGCATTTTGAGAGATGTTGTAAGTGGTTGATATGTAGAGTATTGAGAATGTGAAAGGATAATTTTGAGTGTTGGAGGCTTGATTGAGTTGTTTATTTTGGCCTATTGTTTGAGTGTATACATCATGTTAATTACCCCAATGCTCTCATATTCTCTTTGATATTCTTTCATGCTCTCTATGATCTTCTTTGTTATCTACTTTCTTGTTCTCTTGTTAGCACTTGGTTTCATTATTATTCATTGAAAAGCCCTCTTGATTTGTGTACTTATGTTATAGTAGTGGAGAAGTAGAAGATAAGCAAGCATATGGTAGTGCAATGTCATGAATGCTTTGAGAGAACTCCACTTTCATATATGTTATTTTTGTGAGCATCAGTGCATATATCCATCTTGCGAGGTTTTTGTCATGCTTAGTTTATTCAAGTTGATGAAATTACCATGCTTCTGACTTATGTGAGATTTGGAACCATAAATACATGGATGCTTGAGACTTGATGATCCTAAGTAACTTTCTTTTATTATTTCTTAAATTATTGATAGGGGATGTAATGTTTGGGAGATATGTTGTTTTTCTTTTAGTTTTGTTTACTTGCCCGAGACGTGCAAGAATAAGTGTGGGGGAGTTTGATAACCATCATTTTGTTGATTATTTTCGGCTCTAAAATCCATGTTTGATCCACATTTTATATGCTTAAGTTTGCAATTTTATTAGGTTTCATGTATTCCTTTCATTTTGGCTTTTAATTCTAATCTTTGTATATTTGGGATATTTTTAGCACTAAATTTGAATATCATTTTGTAGGTTTCAATTGATCATGGACCTGGATCAAATTGGGTCAGACTTGAGTTAGCATTGGATCCAGATCAAAGGGATCAAGCGTCGGATTATTACGAGCCGTCCATTTTAGAGAACAGCTAGATCTGAGCCATCGGTCAACTTCTGGTCAATCCGAATTCAAGATAGAATCAATCATGACCATAGATCAAGATCTGAAAATTTCAGCCAAATCCGAAGTAATCTGACCGTTGGATCGAGCTCAAGATGTTCTAGACCATCCATTCAAGAAAAGGGAAGATCTGGACTATCCGCCACTGATCTGGTTAATCTGAGCTGGGGACAGGTAGATCAGGACCATTGATTGGGATCTGTGAAGTTTGGTTCAGATCGGAAGAGATCCGACCGTTGGATGAAGCCGAATCGATAGCAACCATCCGTTACTAATGATCTGTGAGTTCTGGGCTGAGCTGGGTCAACCCTGTAACGCCCCAAAATTATAGCTCAATTGGTACCAGGATTCAGGAACTTTAGTACTTGGCCTGGAGGTCTAGAGTTCGAATCCTGGGAAAGGCAAAAACCCACTGGCCAGGGGTGGGAAGATCCGTAGGGTCTTGGGCCTAGAGGGTTGCCTGCGGGGACCATAGAGGCCGAGATCGCTACATAAAAAGGCGCCTTTTTATTGTAACGACCCGGCCCATTTGGCGGCCCATTCGGCGGCCCATTTGGCGACCCCTTACTATTCTGTGGGTCGTCGACCGTCGACCGTCGACCGTGTCGTTACCAATACTAGGTCTTTCCACTCCTGGGCGTGGATTTTTGCGTTCCCAGGATTCGAACTCTAGACCCAGGCTTAAATCTAGTTCTTTATGAATCCTGAATACCAATTGAGCTATAGCTCAATTGGTATTCAGGATTCATAAAGAACTAGATTTAAGCCTGGGTCTAGAGTTCGAATCCTGGGAAGGCAAAAATCCACGCCCAGGAGTGGAAAGACCTAGTATTGGTAACGGCACGGTCGACGGTCGACGACCCACAGAATAGTAAGGGGTCACCAAATGGGCCGCCGAATGGGCCGGGTCGTTACAATAATAATAATCCAAGTGATTATTATTTTCAAGTATATGCTTTAGCAAAGTTTCTAAAGTTTAAAGAGTTTTCAAAAAGTTAAAGAATAGCTAAAGTTTCAAGTTGAGCCAAGAAAAGTAAATTGAGATTTATTAATGCTTGAGTATGCATGTTTTGAGTTATACATGTTCTTAGTTTTCTTTCAAGCATATAAGTATCTCATATGATTTTCATATTGATCAAGAAGCATGTTTGCACATTTCGAGATTTTGTGAGCTAGATAGTATTTACTAAGCTTTTTGCTTACTAGTTGCATTTCCTCTTACTGCAGATAAAGGTAAAGGCAAGCAATTCTGAAGGAAGGCGACGAGGCGGTGCTGAGTAAAGTGTGTGTGGTGGCTGATTTTGGAGAGATCCTTGAGACGAGACAATTTAGTTATTTGAATTACAATGTTTTAGTTTATTCAATTTCAAGTTCTTGCTTTATGGAGTTTAGCGAACATTTAAGCTTTGGATAGTTTTACATGCTCAATTTCTTAGAGTAAAGATTCCATGTCATTTCATTTAGCATACATATCCTTATGATTGCATTGGATGAGTAGAAGTGTGAGTAGTTGGAAATATTGATACTTTGTTAAAGAAATAGATGCATGTGCCAAGATAGTATTAATTTCTCTTTGAATCAAGTTTTTATTGCTTAAATATGTTTAGAAAAGTTGCATTCACATTTCATAATGCTTTAGCAAGGTTATAGAACATGTATTTGGTGTTATGAAGGCATAGGAGTCAAGATTGGTACAAACTCTAAGGTTAAAGTTCATATAAACTTGAATAGCTTATTTCCTTCCGCAAAAGTCCTAATTTCAAGTTTATGGATTCGTTTTGATTGGCTAAATTGTTTAGGAAACTGGCATAGAGTATAGAAATGGTGTCATGATTCTATATGGCTCGAAACTATATGATTGGTGGGCTTTTGAAGCAAGTGCCGAAACCTGAAATTTCAGATTACAGGCTTATCAGTCGACTGATACAGTATCAGTCGACTGATACCCGAAAGCTGAGTTGGGCAAGGCAAGTTTCAATAAGTATTTTCTTACGAGTTTTTGAGAAAGAAAGTGTGACATGGTATCATGCATGACTATTTAAGTTAGAATATCATTCTTAGATAGATTAAAAAGAAAAAAAAAAGATTTCCGCATTTTTAGTCATGCAATAGAGTCGAGAAGTAGACAGAAGTAACGATCCGTCTAAGGCAGAGAAGGCGGGTCGCTACAAACCCAAGCCAAGAGTGAACCAAATTCGATTAGGCTGAATCTGGACTGAACCAGTGCTGGACCAGACATGGGCTGGCTGAACCAAAGGACCGAACTCAAGTTGAGCTGTGAGTTGGCTTGGCTGAATCAAACACGAACTGGCTTGGCTGCTGGAGTGAACCTGAGCTGGGTGAATCGGACTCAAGCTGAAGCTGACTGAATCGAAGCTGGCTTGGCTGACCAAACCCAACCGCTGAAGCCGAGCCAAACAAAAGGGACGCACGAAGCTAGGGCACGGCATCCTCTCGACACCATCTTCTCCACAGAAGCGAGGGCGATCGGGGAGAAGCGGCGCAGACGAGGGGTTCCCATCTCAACCATCTTCTCCACCTTCAACGCCGGCGATCCACATCCACCTCGTCTCTTTCGGGGTTCGGAGAGAAGAGAGTAAAGGCTTCTCTTTCGGGGTTCGGAGAGCAGCCAACCACATCCACCTTCACCGCCGGCGACTTCCTCTCCATCACCAACGCCGCCGACCACAGCTAGGGTTAAGGGGTTCCGAACCCTAGCTGATTCCATCGCCGCAGCTTTTCTTCTTCATCGGCAGCTTAGTTTCCAGATAGAAGTTCTTCAATTAAGTTCTTCACAGCAATTTCATTACCGTTTCTTCTTCACAGGATCCCGTAGCCAGTTGAGTTTCAATTCCCAGCAATTCGATCTTCTTAATTCACAGCAGTTGTTTGACAGATCAGTTCTTCATCAGTCGCACTTCAGCGGCTCTTCTAATTAATTCCCTTCGACAGTTCATCTCTTGCACTGAAGTGTTGCAGCAGTTCATCAATTGGATTAATGGGTGGTTTAATTGTGTTGTTCTTTGAGTTTTTCTCGTGTTAATTGTTGAATGTTTGTGATAGTTGTTGAATGTTTGTATTTGATGAACTTCCCAAATTCAAATGGCACGCTCCTTTGTCATTTTAATACATGCTCAACTTGTGTTTGGTTAAATGCCTCTTAGAATAGTATTTTCCATTGTGATGTTCTTAGTTGCTCAATTCTTGTTTTGTGTTGCTCTTTCCAATACTTTAGGTTTCATATCTTCAGTTTAATGCAATTAAGTTAGATTAGTTTAGATTTCTTTAACGCTATAGGTTTAGGTTCCGATTTATGTCTAGGCTTCGTTGATGCTTTATTTCAAGTTGTGCTTTCTTTATTGCAATTGTAGTCTGGTTAATTTAGATTTCTTTATCTGTATTATCCTTCCTTAATTAGAATTAGGTTTCATAGTTGTTCTGTATTCATTTCGTAGTCATAGTTCTTAAATCCAAAACCAGTTTCATATCCAAAACCCAAAAGCAATAAGATTCAATCATGAGAATTATCATGCATTAACTACATTCGTTGGGAGACGACTCGAGTTACTCCATGCTACATTAGTTTAGAGGAATTCGATATCTTAATTGTATTTGAAACCGTAACACGACAAAAACGGTTGTCATCTAACAACCCTCCCACTGTGACGAGGTACCACCTGTGTATCTTATGTGACATGCGGTGCAGTGACTTGTGGTGTATCCTCTTGTACAGTTGGTCCTAAGGTCGGAACGTCCCCTCTTAATTCTTCAGGAACTAGTCTACTCTTGGGCTTGTGGTTCATCACATAGTCTTCTTCTAAGAATCTGGCATTCGTGCTAATGATTACCTTCTGATCCTTAGGACTATAGAACAGACCACCTTTCGTCCCTCTAGGATAGCCTACGAACAGACGTACTTTCGTATGAGATTCCAATTTATCAGTATCTCCCTTTAGCACATGCGCTGGACTACCCCAAATCCAAACATGTCCTAGACTAGGCTTGCGCCCAGTCCACAGTTCTGTGGGCGTAGAAGGGACTGACTTAGATGGTACCAAGTTCAGAATGTATGTTGTTGTTTCTGTTGATGCAGTCTGGCCCTGATTGTTGTTTTAGTGTTGACAACGATTTCAGTTTAGGAGGATGATTATGATGATTATGATGATTATGATTAAGTCCTGATCGAGGATTAAGCATGATATGGAAAGTCCTAACCTGGGAGGTTAGGTGTGATGATTGTGATGATGATTAAGTCCTAATCGAGGATTAGACATAAGGTGTGGAAAATCCTAACCTGGGAGGTTAGGTGTTGAAAATCCTAGCTTGGAGGGCTAGGTGTGGAAAATCCTAACCTGGGAGGTTAGGTGTTGGAAAAGTCCTAATTCGGAAGGGTTGGGTGAAAAGTCCTAGCTTGGAGGGCTAGGTGAAAAGTCCTAACCTGGAGGGTTAGGTGCAAATTCCCATCCTGGAGAATTAGGTGAAAAAGTCCTGGCTTGGAGGGTCAGGTGCCTAGCTTGGAGGGCTAGGTTGGATGATGTTCTAACTCGGAAGAGTTGGGTGAAAAGTCCTAGCTTGGAGGGCTAGGTGAAAAGTCCTAGCTTGGAGGGCTAGGTGAAAAGTCCTAACTTGGAGGGTTAGGTGCAAATTCCCAACTTGGAGAGTTAGATGGAAAAATCCTTAGCTTGGAGGGCTAAGGTGGATGAATCCCTAGCTTGGAGGGCTGGGTAGAGTCACTGGATCGGTCTGGTGACCGATCAGGGACTGTTGGCACGCTGCTCCTTAGTGGATCGGTCTGGTGACCGATCCAGCTATGTCTGATCGGACTGGTGACCGATCAGGGAGCGCACAGTGAGATTGGGAATCTACTGTGTGGCTCCTGATCGATCCGGAGACCGATCAGGGAGCAGGCTGCTTCCTTGCTATCTTGCTCCTGATCGGTCTGGTGACCGATCAGGGAGCAAACAGTGAGTGAGTTCCCTTGCTGATCAGAGCCTTGGATCGGTCCGGTGACCGATCAGGAATCTTGGGTTTGATTAAAAAGTAACTGTTCATCTGCTTTGATCGGTCTGGGTGACCGATCAGGATCCAATCTGATCGGTCTGGTGACCGATCAGGATCCACCCTGATCGGTCTGGTGACCGATCAGGCGTGTATAGCTGCGAGAGCTGGGAATCCCAGCAAAGCAGTGGATCGGTCTGGTGATCGATCCACACACCCTGGATCGGTCCGGTGACCGATCACTTTAATTCAAATTTCACTGTCAGACGTCGTCAGAGCGTCTGATCGTATCCGATTTGCTGATGTATGTGATATGCTTTGTGATCTTCTGCTCTAATGCTCTGATTGAGTTTCAGGTGACAGGGGAGGATTCAAACACTCAAGGAGAAGTCAAAGAGTGCTTTCCTTGGAGCAGGTTTGTCCCTTTTCCCATCTCAGGTTGCAACGGCGAGCTGCGGACTGGAGCTAAGATTGGTGCTCGATTGAGGAGCTCAGTGAGTCCAGAGATAGCTCAGTAGAGGCTGGCGTTGGCAGAGGAGTAGCTGGGAGCTACAGAGATGGTGTCACCGGTCGCTTGGCAGAGAAACAAAAAGGAACTCGAGAGTTGAGTTCAGGATCAGATTCAGTTTTGAAAACCTGTGTGTTCTTGCGTTCTGCTGGAAGAAGCTTGCTGTTCTTGAGTTTCTCATCCATTCTAAGCAAGCTATAGAGGAGCAATCATCATACTTGAGCGCTTAAAGGTGAAAACAAGAAGCTTGGAGTCCGACAGTGGGAAGACACGAAGCAGACAGGGGTCTGCGTGAGATCGCCACTGGGTGGAGCTCGGGAAGCTTGCTGTGTTTAATCCTTGCTAAGTGTTTGAGTAAGATCTTTCTTGTTGTTGTTTCATTGTGCTCATTATATATCATTGTTTGAAACACACTGTGGAGAGGTTTCTCCACCGAGAAGGAGGTTGCTTCATATCCGGTGTTAACCGGGGCTTGATCTGCCGACGATCAAGGGATCGCCCACCTCAAGGGCACGCCAAGGAGTAGGGGCAAGTTATCCCCGAACCTTGTAAACCCTCCTTGTTAGCGATCTTGCTAGTTGTGTGTGTTTTGCTCTCATTTGTTTTTCTGCATACTCTGTTTTCCATTCTTTCCGCTGTGCTACTGATATTTGAGTTGCAGAAATCGTGATAAGTTTTCAAGGGGCAAGCGATTGTCTATATTCACCCCCCCTCTATAGCCATCTCGTTCCCAACAAGTGGTATCAGAGCAAGGTGCTCTGTTTACGGCTTAACAACCGAGAGTTCTCAACAAGATGGCTTTGAGAGAAGGCTTCTCCACCACCCGACCTCCATTCTTTGATGGCGCCGACTTCCAATATTGGAGATCAAAGATGGAATATTATTTGAAGATGGATATCCATACGTGGTTCGCGGTGAAGGAAGGATTCATCCCTCCTAAGGATGATGAAGGCAAGGAACTCGAATCATCTCGGTGGACTGCCGAACAAACAAGGAAGAGTGAAGCCGACGCTAAGGCGGTTGTCACTCTACAATGCGGCATGAACAAAGACCAACTCATCAAGGTTGGTCCCTTCACGAGTGCAAAAGATTTGTGGAACAAACTCATAGAGCTCCATGAAGGCACCCGGGACTCGAGGATTGCAAAGAGGGATTTGTTCCTCAATCAACTACAAAATCTCTCCATGAAGGAGAATGAGTCGGTAAGTGAGCTCCATAGCCGATTCAAGGAAGTTCTTAATGGACTTCATTCGATTGATGAAAAGGTCGAAAATCACGACCTTGTGAGGTATGTTCTGAAAGCATTTCCAAGGAATGCTTTGTGGTCATCCATGGTGGATGCCTACAAAGTATCCAAGGATTTATCTATTGTAAAATTAGATGACTTATTTTGTGAGATGGAATTGCATGAAATGGCTAACAAAGGCCCCAAGGAGAAGGGGATTGCCTTAGTTGCAGGGGATCGGATCAACAAGAAGAAGAAGGAGAAGAAGAAGGAGAAAGAGATCTCATCATCTTCATCCTCCTCCGAATCCGAGTCAAACTCAGAGGAAGATGGCAGTGGCTCCTCTTCATCCGAAATGGCGAACTTCGTGTGAAGGATGATGCGAAGAGATCGACGGTTCAAGAGGAGAGGTAATACTAGTGAATCCAAGCTTGATAAGAATAATGCATCTTGCTTTGAGTGTGGTAGGAGAGGACATTTCAAGAATGAATGTCCGAAGCTTAAAAAGGAGGAGAAACCTAAAAGAAAAGAAGAGAAATCCAAGAAGAAGAAGAAAGCTTTGAAGGCTTCTTGGGATGAGTCATCTTCTAGTTCATCCGATGATGAGAAGGAGGAGAAGAGCACAAGGCAAGTGGCTCTCATGGCTCTTGGAGAGGAGGGCAGTGAAGAAACTTCAAGCTCCTCAAACGCGGCTTCATCATCTTCGGATGATGAAGAGGTAACTTCTCCCGAGCTTGAAAAATGTTATAGAGCAATTGCATGTTTAACTAGTATGCTTAAGAAATCCAAAAACAAAGTTAAAGCATTGCAATTAGAGATTGATCAATTGAAAGCTTCTAGGGATGATAACATTGATGACTTGCATGTTGAATTACTAGAAGATGAAATTAAAGCTTTGAAACATGAGATTGTAAGCCTGAAATCCTCTAAGGTTGAGGAAATCAGTGATTTGCATGATAATGGGTTAGTAGAGGAAAACCAATCCTTGAAGAGTGAAGTTGAGAAGCTCAAGAATATTCTTGGGAAATTCTCAAATAGCTCTAAGACCTTAGATATGATATTAAATGCCCAAAGAGCGGTCTACAATAGGGCCGGTATTGGTTACCGCCCTAAAGAACCCTCTTTTGTATCTCTCATGTCTAGGACTGACATGAGACATCCTAGGACACCCAAAATCCAAAAGAAAGTTGTCAAGGCATGGGTGCCTAAGTCATGTTTAGTTGATGCATTAGGTCCCAAGGTTTGGGTACCTAAGACTTCTATTTTTCGAATTGTGTAGGTTGTGATTGAGGGGGAGCATCTATCAACTTGGTTCGTTGATAGTGGATGCTCCAAACACATGACCGGGGATAGATCATTGTTTACCACATTTCACAAGAAGAGTAGAGGTAATGTATCATTTGGTAACAATGGTAGCCTTAAGGTTATAGGAATAGGAGACATTCAAATATCCGAATGTCTTAGAATCTCAAATGTCCTTCTAGTCAAGGGGATGAAGTTTAATCTCCTAAGTGTCAGTCAATTGTGTGACACGGGTTACACAATTGATTTCCAACCAAGTCAATGTCTAGTTAGACAAAATGACACTTTGGACACGGTACTAGTAGGAGCAAGAGTAGACAATATTTATCAAGTTTCTTTTAAAAGTGCTACTAATGCTCTTGCTAAGTGTTTCATGTCAAAACAAGAAGAGTCCACACTTTGGCACCGGAGGCTAGCACATGTGAACATGAAGAACATCCGGAAGTTGGCCAACAAGGGACTAGTGCGAGGCTTACCAAGCATCAAGTATGGAAAAGATAAATTATGTGATGCGTGTCAAATGGGTAAGCAAACAAAATCTGCACATAAAGGTAAAAGCACTGTAAGTACTTCCAATGCTTTAGATTTACTTCACATGGATCTATTTGATTGTAGCACTATCATATCATTGAATGGAAGTAGATATTGCTTTGTTATCATTGATGACTTCACTAGATATACTTGGACTTTCTTTTTAAAACATAAGGATCAAACCTTAGATATTTTCATTTCTTTTTGTAGAAGGGTTGAAAATGAGAAATCATCAACAATTAAGACAATAAGAAGTGATCATGGAGGTGAATTTCAAAACCAAAGGTTTCTAGAATTTTGTCAAGATAAGGGTTATAGACATGAGTTCTCTACTCCTAGAACACCACAACAAAATGGTGTTGTAGAGAGGAAGAACCGTGCACTTCAAGAGGCTGCACGAAGCATGCTTAATGAGTACTCACTCCCGAGTTACTTATGGGCTGAAGCTGTTAATACAGCTTGCTATGTGCAAAACCGAGTTCTCATCCATAGGTTTTTAGAAAAGACTCCCCATGAACTTTGGTTTGGGAAACCACCTACGGTTAAACATCTTAGGGTGTTTGGTTGTAAGGTGTTCATCCTAAACACCAAGGATCACCTTGGAAAGTTCACGGCAAAGGCTGATGAAGGGATACTAGTCGGGTACTCCCTCGTTAGTAAAGCTTACCGAGTCTACAACAAGAGAACTAGACTAGTTGAGGAGTCTTCTGATGTGGTTTTTGAGGAAGTTCCAAAACCAATTGACCAGTCAGATAATGTAGAAGGAGTTCAAATCGAACTAAGGAGACTTAGTTTGAATGAGAATCCGAGTATTGTTGATGGTGATGAGTCTGATGATGGTGAGCCTAGACAACTCATTGATCAGCCGGATCCTGAGGCTGAACTTGTGTCTAATGAACTCGTTCAAGAAGCACCACCAACACCAAGACAAACGAGATTAGCCTCTAGTCATCCCCAAGACCAAATCGTTGGAGATATCCATCAAGGGGTTAGGACTAGATCATTCTTCAGGAATGAGGCTAATGAAGTTGCTCTAATTTCCGAAATTGAACCTAGGAAAATTGATGAAGCATTAAATGATCCCGATTGGATTATTGCAATGCAAGATGAACTAGGTCAGTTTGAGAGGAGTCAAGTTTGGGACTTAGTCCCTAGGCCCAAGAAGACCACTATTATTGGAACTAAATGGGTCTTCAAGAACAAATTAAACCACAAGGGAGAAATCATTAGAAACAAGGCACGCTTGGTAGCCAAGGGCTACAGTCAAGTTGAAGGTCTTGATTATGATGAGACTTATGCTCCCGTGGCACGATTAGAGTCCATCCGATTGATGCTTGCATTTGCAGCACATCGAGGCTTCAAACTATTTCAAATGGACGTCAAATCGGCATTCCTAAATGGTTTAATTAGGGAAGAAGTCTATGTCGAACAACCTCCAGGGTTTGAGAGTACCGAATATCCAAACCACGTGTACAAGCTCAAGAAGGCACTCTATGGTCTTAAACAAGCACCCCGGGCTTGGTATGAGCGGTTGTCGCATTCTTGATGGAAAGGTTTCGTTAGAGGTCAAATAGACCCTACACTATTTCTACGAAGAGATGGTGACAATATATTTGTAGCCCAAGTATATGTCGATGACATAATTTGTGGCTCAAACAACAAGGGCTATTTACGTGAATTTATCGGACACATGGAGAGTGAGTTTGAAATGAGTCTAGTGGGAGAGTTGACTTTCTTCCTCGGACTTGAAATCAAGCAAACTCGCNGGGTTTGAGAGTACCGAATATCCAAACCATGTGTACAAGCTTAAGAAGGCACTCTATGGTCTTAAACAAGCACCCCGGGCTTGGTATGAGCGGTTGTCGACATTCTTGATTGGAAAGGGTTTCGTTAGAGGTCAAATAGACCCTACACTATTTCTACGAAGAGATGGTGACAATATATTTGTAGCCCAAGTATATGTCGATGACATAATTTGTGGCTCAAACAACAAGGGCTATTACGTGAATTTATCGGACACATGGAGAGTGAGTTTGAAATGAGTCTAGTGGGAGAGTTGACTTTCTTCCTCGGACTTGAAATCAAGCAAACTCGCGATGGTATCCATGTGCACCAATCAAAGTACACACATGAAATGCTTCGAAAATTCAATATGAGTGATTCAAAAGAGGTAACCACTCCCATGGCTACAAACACAAGATTAGACAATGATGAGAGTGGTAAACCCGTTGATCTAACTCAGTATCGAAGCATGATAGGTAGTTTGCTATACCTTACAGCTAGTCGACCAGATATACTATTTGCTGTAGGTATGTGTGCTAGGTATCAAGTCTGTGCCAAGGAATCTCACCTAATTGCTGTTAAGCGAATTTTGAGATATCTCAAGGGCACAATTGGTGTAGGTCTTTGGTATCCCCGTACCGAATCTTTTGATTTGATGGGCTATACGGATTCCGACTACGCTGGATGTAAGTTGGATCGGAAAAGCACTAGTGGGGGCTGCCAATTCCTAGGTTCGTCTTTAGTAAGTTGGTCGAGTCGGAAGCAACATTGTGTTGCTCTTTCCACTACCGAGGCAGAATATATCGCCATGGGAGAGTGTATATCACAATTGTTGTGGATGATCCACACCTTAGAGGACTATGGATTGGGTTACAAGGGTGTGCGAGTGTTATGTGATAACATTAGCACAATTAACTTAACCAAGAATCCGGTCCATCATTCGAGGACAAAACATATTGAGGTAAGACACCACTTCATTAGAGATCATGTAGCTAGGGGGAACATCATACTCTCACATGTAGAGTCAAAGTCAAACCTAGCTGACATTTTCACTAAACCACTTCCCGAAAGTGAATTTAGTTTCCTAAGACGGGAATTGGGAATGTGTCGGGCTTCATGATGTTCAAATTGTGGTCAAAGCCCTTCATGATTATTTCAAATTGTTAGGGAACAATTGGGTAACTTTGGGAACATCTCACACAAACTATAAGGGTTACCAAAATGTTTTTGTTTGCTAGATATGGGGTGAGATGTTAGGTTCAACTCAATTTCTCAAAATGTCATTGCATCAATTGAGAAATTGAGTTGACGAGATAATAATCACGATGGTGACCAAGTATGGGGAAAACCATTGCATAACATATGTGTATATGGCTCCATAATCATACTTGGACATTCCAATCAAGGCAACTTGATTGGACACTTGAAGTTGGAGTAAAAACTTGTTTGAAGTTGCTTGATTGATTGATGGTTGAGTTTGATTCCATTTAGATGGGTCAAAGTGCTTGATGAACCTATAAGAACTTTAGATTCTTGTTCAAGAATCTATCTTAGTCATAAGTACCTGTCCAAACTAGACAAAATCCATCAAATATCATTTGGAAATTTCAGAAATTCTGAAACTGAACATTCCAGGTCGTATCAGGAACCCTGATCGGTCACCGGACCGATCAGGAATCGGGCTGATCGGTCCCTGGACCGATCTGAACCCTTCCCGTGGGTTTCGGTCCACAGACCGATCTGCGAAGCAAGCCGTGACCTCCCAGAATCTGACCAAGTACTCTGCGCAAGCCTGAATCGGTCTCCGAACCGATCTGGCACCCTGTGGGGATCGGTCCACAGACCGATCAGGGAGCTCAGAGTTTTCTCTTCGGACCCTACTGATCAAATCCGGATCGGTCACCCGACCGATCAGGAGCGCGTCTGATCGGTCATCAGACCGATCAGGACCACGCCAGTCCGATCAGGATCGCATCTGATCGGTTTGGACGCGATCTGATCGAACGGTGATCCGATCAACTGCATTAAATTTTGGTTGGTGGACCGATCCACCAACCGATTAACTCTCCAAATCTTCGTTTTCCCAAACCCTAGCGCCGAAACACCCTGTGCGAACGAGCGAGAGAAGTCTCTGCGTCTTCCTTCACGCTCGTGCGACCTCCTCTGCGGGCGGGTTTCTCCGACTTGAAGGCTCTTCCTTCACGCGCGTTCTTCTCTGTCGCGAGTCTTCCAATCCCTTCAAACAATTTCAATGGCACCAAAGTAAGTGTTTGGCTTCATTTCCCGTTTCCAAGAGATCATAGAATATATGTTTGTGAAGCTAACCATGGTTTTTGTTCTTACTCGCTGCTGTGCCGTGACCTATTTCTTACCGTGACCCTCTTCCTCATTTCTTATGACCATACTTTTATGTCTATCTTTTGATTGGGTCTCATCTGATGATCAACTCTTGTATGATTCAAACTATGTGTCATGATCCATTCAAATCCTATTAGAAAGTCATCTAAGGGAAAGGAGGTAGCGGAGGGTAGTTCGAGGGGGAAGACTACTTCTTCAAGGTCTCCACCTCTCCCACATACTCGATTTCAGAGTGTCGGTCTTGCTCTCAATTTCCAATGGCACAAGTTTAACCTCATGCCGTGTCGATCTATAGACCCGACTTTTATCTATGAGCACTGTCCAACAATCCGACAATGTGTTGACTTTTATAATCTTCAACCCATATTGCACTTTGAAGGACCGATCAATCTTGATTTGGTTTCTGAGTTCTATAACAACATGCTGAGTGGAGAGGGCACGGGGTGGAAAACCCGTGTTGCGGGTATCGATCTCGATTTCAATCAATCTATTTTCACTACTTTTCTAGGGTGTCGCAGGTCAACTAATGATTTCTTCCTCTACCCTTTTCCTCCTACTCCCTTTCCAGTTCCTTTCAATAGAGTGACTTCCGATTCCATCTATGAGTACTTTCTAGGTCATCCCAGGCCAGAGGGTTCTGGTGGGCGCACCCGGGCGTTTCCCACTTTTCCCGCTCTTCAACTTTCGCCCGTTGACTATGTGTTATTTAAAATCATCACCAATTGTCTTCTCCCCACTACCTCGAAACATCTTGATAAGATCCACCCATTCCACTGTTTGATGCTCTATGGGATGCATCAGCAGCTAGATTTTGACCCAGTGGCTTCAATCTATTTTTCTATCATCGCCCACAGTATGCCGTTATCCCAGTCAGTCTATATGCCATTCGGTCACATCATCACTGCCTGGCTGGAGTCGGTAGGCATCGATATTTCACAGGGACACATTGTGCCTATGGTACGACAGCATTGTCGTCTGGATAGACGCATGCTGGCTCAGTCTGGCGTGGTTGTGGGATCATGGGGGCTACAGTGGAAGGATCGGAGACCCATGGGAGAGTTACCAAGAGCGGCCCTTGGCACAGAGCACTCTACTGATGATTACGATGAGCAGGCTCCTGACCTGTGCTGGCAGGTTGCAGAGATAGAGCGGTTGCTGCGGCACGAATTACATGTTTCCGAGCTCTGGCAACAGGAAGTCAGCTCCGAGTTTCAGTCCTTCAATCGCCGCCTGGATGCTCTAGCATCTGAAGCCTCTGAGATGAACTCGTTCCAGGACCGATGGTATGAAGAGTGGTATCATCACACATTTCCTGATGGTGTATCCCCCAGTGGTCCTTCACCTGGGGATATCATATGTATTGATGATTCTGATGACGATGTTGCTGTCGAATGACGTTGTATGACTTTTGGCTATATGCCCTCTGACGTTGATGGTGTGACCTTGAGTCACACATATTTTGCTACTTGCTTGGATGTTCTCATGCTTTGACTTATCTGCCATGCTTATTCTACTATTGTTGATGCCATGCTGATTATATATCTATTATCTGCATGATTATTCGATTGCTATATTCATGCTTACATTGCCATGTCTAGTTGATCCTTATGAATATTATGGCATGCTTTGGGAGACTATATTTCACATTCATATGATACATGTGACTGCTATGTCTTACCTTAATCTTTTCACATGTGTTTGTGTGATTAATCCACAAATTATCACATTTTTGAGTTGGGACCCTCTAGGTTTGAGGGGGAGTTTATCTTAACAGTCCCTCTTACCCCTTTTCGGTGTTCGACAAAGGGGGAGAGAGTGTGATTGGTTAAGTTTAGAATGACCATGTTGTAGGGGGAGGATCTGGATTCCCCTATGATTCATAATGTTGGAAAATTGATTGAGAATCCCTAAACTTAAAATCGGGTTGTCAAACAACAAAAAGGGGAAGATTGTTGATGCAGTCTGGCCCTGATTGTTGTTTTGGTGTTGACAACGATTTCAGTTTAGGAGGATGATTATGATGATTATGATTAAGTCCTGATCGAGGATTAGGCATGATATGGAAAGTCCTAACCTGGGAGGTTAGGTGTGATGATTGTGATGATTATGATTAAGTCCTAATCGAGGATTAGGCATGATGATTGGAAAATCCTAACCTGGGAGGTTAGGTGTGGAAAATCCTAGCTTGGAAGGCTAGGTGTTGGAAAATCCTAACCTGGGAGGTTAGGTGTTGGAAAAGTCCTAATTCGGAAGGGTTGGGTGAAAAGTCCTAGCTTGGAGGGCTAGGTGAAAAGTCCTAACTTGGAGGGTTAGGTGCAAATTCCCATCCTGGAGAATTAGGTGAAAAAGTCCTGGCTTGGAGGGTCAGGTGCCTAGCTTGGAGGGCTAGGTTGGATGATGTTCTAACTCGAAAGAGTTGGGTGAAAAGTCCTAGCTTGGAGGGCTAGGTGAAAAGTCCTAGCTTGGAGGGCTAGGTGAAAAGTCCTAACTTGAAGGGTTAGGTGCAAATTTCCAACTTGGAGAGTTAGATGGAAAAATCCTTAGCTTGGAGGGCTAAGGTGGATGAATTCCTAGCTTGGAGGGCTAGGGTTGAGTCACTGGATCGGTTTGGTGACCGATCAGGGACATTGGCACGCTGCTCCTTAGTGGATCGGTCTGGTGGCCGATCCAGCTATGTCTGATCGGACCGGTGACCGATCAGGGAGCGCACAGTGAGATTGGGAATCTACTGTGTGGCTCCTGATCGGACCGGTGACCGATCAGGGAGCAGGCTGCTTCCTTGCTGTCTTGCTCCTGATCGGTCTGGTGACCGATCAGGGAGCAAACAGTGAGTGAGCTCCCTTGCTGATCAGAGCCTTGGATCGATCCGGTGACCGATCAGGAATCTTGGGTTTGATTAAAAAATAACTGTTCATCTGCTTTGATCGGTCTGGGTGACCGATCAGGATCCAATCTGATCGGTCTGGTGACTGATCAGGATCCACCCTGATCGGTCTGGTGACCGATCAGGCGTGTATAGCTGCGAGAGCTGGGAACCCCAGCAAAGCAGTGGATCGATCTGGTGATCGATCCACACACCCTGGATCGGTCCGGTGACCGATCACTTTAATTCAAATTTCACTGTCAGACGCGGTCAGAGTGTCTGATCGTATCGGATTTGCTGATATATGTTTTCTGATATGTGATATGCTGCGTGATCTTCTGCTCTAATGCTCTGATTGAGTTTCAGGTGACAGGGGAGGATTCAAACACTCTAGGAGAAGTTAAAGCGCGCTTTCCTCAGAGCAGGTTTGTCCCTTTTCCCATCTCAGGTTGCAACGGCGAGCTGCGGACTGGAGCTAAGACTGGAGCTCGACTGAGGAGCTCAGTGAGTCCAGAGATAGCTCAGTAGAGGCTGGCGTTGGCAGTTGAGTAGCTGGGAGCTACAGAGATGGTGTCACCTGTCGCTTGGCGGAAAAACAAAAAGGAACGCGAGAGTTGAGTTCAGTATGACTTGCAGTTCTTGAAGTTTTTTGTGTGCTTGCGTTCTGCTGCTAGAAGCTTGCTGTTCTTGAGTTCTTCAACCATTCTAAGCAAGCTATTGAGAAGCAATCATCATACTTGAGCGCTTGAAGGAGAAAACAAGAAGCTTGGAGTCCGACAGTGGGAAGACACGAAGCAGACAGGGGTCTGCGTGAGATCGCCACTGGGTGGAGCTCGGGGAAGCTTGCTGTGTTTTATCCTCTCTAAGTGTTTGAGTAAGACCTTCTTGTTGTTGTTTCATTGTGCTCATTATATATCATTGTTTGAAACACGCTGTGGAGAGGTTTCTCCACCGAGAAGGAGGTTGCTTCATATCCGGTGTTAACCGGGGCTTGATCTACCGACGATCAAGGGATCGCCCACCTCAAGGGCACGCCAAGGAGTAGGGGCAAGTTATCCCCGAACCTTGTAAACCCTCCTTGTTAGCGATCTTGCTATCTGTGTGTGTGTTGCATTCATTTGGTTTTTCCGCATACTCTGTTTTCCATTCTTTCCGCTGTGCTACTGATATTTGAGTTGCAGAAATTGTGATAAGTTTTCAAGGGGCAAGCGATTGTCTATATTCACCCCCCCCCTCTATAGTCATCTCGTTCCCAACAAGGAGGTCCAACTCTTATTGGACCGAGAGGAAGCCAAGGTGAGGATAGCTCCAGGACTATCGCCCGACCTCCAGCAGCAATTGATAGAGTGTCTGACACGGAATCAAGATGTGTTTGCCTGGTCTCAACAAGATCTGAAGGGGGTCAGGCCCGAGGTTATGGAACATAAGCCACACGTGTACCCAGACGCCCGACCCGTGAAGCAGAGAAAAAGAGATTTCAGCCCTGAGCAGAATAAGATAATCCAAGCCGAGGTGGAGAGGTTGCTGAAAGCAGGACACATCCGAGAAGTGCAGTTCCCGGCCTGGTTGGCCAATGTGGTGCTGGTCTCCAAGCCGGGAGACAAGTGGAGAATCTGCATTGACTTCAGAGATCTGAACAAAGCCTGCCCAAAGGACTGTTACCCGCTTCCCCGAATAGATCAGATGGTGGACTCCACTGCGGGAAGCGAACTTATTTGCATGCTTGATGCCTATCAGGGATATCACCAAGTCCCACTGTATCCGGGTGATCAGGAGAAGGTCAGCTTTGTCACTGCCGAAGGTACCTATTGCTACACAGTTATGCCCTTCGGACTCAAGAATGCAGGGGCAACTTATCAGAGGCTGATGAATAAAGTCTTTAAAGAGCAGCTCGGCAGGAATGTGGAAGTGTACGTTGATGACATCCTCATCAAGTCTGCCTGGGCTGCCGACCTCATAGCAGACGTACAAGAAACTTGTTGCACCCTGCGAAGGTATGGCCTCAAACTCAATCCGGCCAAATGTCTGTTCGGAGCCAAGAGCGGGAAATTCCTGGGCTACATCCTGACCGAGCGGGGAATAGAAGCCAATCCGGGTAAAGTAAAAGCCCTGCTGGATATGCCGCCGCCCAAAAATCTAAGGGAAGTCCAGCGCCTGACCGGAAGGATCACGGCCTTATCCCGGTTCATCTCCAGGTCGGCCGATCGAAGCCTGCCATTTTTCAAGATCCTGCGTAAGGCCTCCAAGTTCCAGTGGGATGCCGAATGTGACCGAGCTTTCGAGGAATTGAAGGCATACTTGGTCAGTCTGCCAATACTAGCCAAGCCCAAGGAAGGAGAGCCCTTGTACATTTACTTAGCAGCTACTGAGGAAGCTGCGAGTGCTGTGCTTGTAACCCAGAAAGAGACCGAGCAGCAGCCGGTCTATTTCTTTGGGCACTTATTTAAAGAGGCCGAGTGTAGGTATACTACACTCGAGAAATTAGCTTATGTCCTTATGTTGATGGCTCGGTGATTGCGACCCTATTTCCTGGCTCACCCTATCCGAGTGCTGACCAATAACACACTAGGGAAGGTCTTGATCAACCCTGAAGTCTCAGGTCGGATGGTCAAGTGGACTCCTGAACTGAGCGAATATGATATTCAGTATCAGCCCAAAACTGCAATCAAAGCTCAGGCCTTAGCAGACTTCTTAAGCGAACTGCATGCAGAGGAAGAGGAGAAGGTCTGGAAAATATATGTGGACGGGTCAGCCACCCGGGCAGGGAGTGGCGTTGGGATCTTATTGATATCCCCCAAGGGAGACCCCATTCATTTGGCAGTGCGCCTAGAGTATCATGCTACCAATAATCAAGCAGAATACGATGCCCTTTTAGCAGGCCTCCAAGCAGCCAGACAGGTCGGGGTCACTCGAGTCATCTTGCATTCTGATTCCCAATTAGTGACTCAACAGGTGGCCGGGCGGTTTGAAGTGAACGATGAGAAGTTACAGACTTACGTAGAGGCGTATCAACAGTTGCAAGCAGAATTTCAAGAAGTTCAGATTACACAGATCCCTCGAGGGGACAATGCCAAGGCGGATGAGTTAGCCCGATTGGCCAGCTCTGTCCGTCCGTGGGTCTTCCCCAAACCTTCACCTCAAGTCATGCTGGTGGCTCAGGTCGAGAGAGAAGCAGAAATAGAGATAAAGGGGAACTCGGAAGGACTCAAAGATGACCACCGTGCCGCATAGGATCCGGATCGA
This sequence comes from Boesenbergia rotunda, assembly GCA_024364735.1. Classification (NCBI taxonomy): domain Eukaryota; kingdom Viridiplantae; phylum Streptophyta; class Magnoliopsida; order Zingiberales; family Zingiberaceae; genus Boesenbergia; species Boesenbergia rotunda. Next base: position 233,776 of record JAGFNQ010003173.1, on the reverse strand, counting down.
GTTCGGGGCTAGTTGGGAGAGGGACACCTGAAAATACCGACAAACCTCTACAATAAAGGGATGCAAGGGGAATCGTAGTCTGGCTAGAAGGTGATCCTTAAAAATGGTAAAGTAGTTCATCGGGGCTTGATTAGGTCGATCGTCTCGTGAGGGGAGAATAAAAGGGTGATCCTCTGGAATGCGATACTCTATACGGAGGGTTTCTAAGGAACCCAGGCTCAAGGTCGAGCGGACAGCGGTATACCACGGCTCGGGTGCAGAAGATGAGTCAGCCATATGGTCGGACTCAAGAATTAATAGATGAGATTCAGGTCGGGAGAAGAGTACCTAACGTTAAAACGCTGATCCCCGGAAGCACTGTTCGTCGGAACTCAAGGAAATCAGGCGGCAGAGGTCGGACAGAGACGAAAAGAGAAGCGAGAGGCAAAGTGAGAAGGGGTGAAATGAAGGGATCCACCTATTTATACTACCGGCTAGGCAACAACGACCGTCGGATGGAGAGGAGGAGAATGGAGGGCTCCGATCTCCATCGTTCGATCCGCGCACTTCCCCACGCCCTGAAGCTTCTCGCGAACGCCACGCGAAGCCGCGCCAATGACGCCTCGATACCGGAGGCGTCCATTCACTAGCTGACACGTGGTCAGGCATTGATGAATAACTGAGCGGGAGGTCGGGCGCGCGGGAGACTAACTCGGAGTAGAGGAAACGCACGAAAAAGCGGAAAGGAAGTCAGGCCGACCGGGCTGGGAGCCTAGTCAGTTGGACTTGGCGCCTCCTTCGACTAGACTTGGAGGGGAGGCTTGTGATCCGGGCGAGCGGTTTTTTATCAGGGACGAGAGCCCGGTCGGAGAAAACCCGGTTCAACCCGGCTCAAGGATAACGGAGGCCGGGGCGGGCAGAAGCTCAAGTCGAAATCAAGTTCACCCTGGGCCATGCTCTTGAGGCTGACCCCCCGAAGTCGAGCAATCGAGGCTGAGCTCTCGATGCTGACCTCCCGAGGTCGGGCGATCGAGGCTAAGCTCTCGAGGCTGACCTCCCGAGGTCAGGCGATCGAGGCTGAGTGATCGGGGCGGACCTCTCGAGGTCGAGCGATAGAAGGCCGAGTTCCCGAGGCTGACCTCCCGAGCTCGAATGATCGGGGCGGACCTCTCGAGGTCGAGCGATAGAAGCCGAGCTCCTGAGGCTAACCTCCCGAGATCAAACGATCGAGGCTGACCTCCTGAAGTTGAGCTCTCGAGGCCGAGTTCTCGAGATCACGCTCTCGAGGTCAAACGGTCGAGGCCGAGTTCTTGAGTCTCATCCCTCTAAAGGCTCCGTCAAAACTCTTCGTTAAGAGACGTCGTCATCATCTGACGTGGCCGCCCAATGTTAATTAGGGGTAGGATCACAGGATAGCAGACTGCTGTGTCAGTCTCACTCCGCCACTAAGACCGCCACTTACTTAGCTTAATCCCTGACTAATCTTCAACAAGATGTGACAGTTCGCACGCAGGAAGACCTTTTCACCCCCCTATATAAACCCCACATGTGCTCCATAGAGGGGGATCGCTGCCATTCGCAACCACACCACTGCAAGGAGAGATCTGTCCCGGTCCGACCTCCCAAGCTACAGCAGACCCAGTCGGCTTGGTTAGACCGAGTCATTCGGGGGAGAACCGATCTTCGCTTGTCGACAGGATCATACTATTTGTTTGACAATCTATTAGAGAAGACTGAATTGAAATTATACAAACTTAATTTCAACATATCTATCGAGATGATTAGAATAGATAATATCAAGCTGCCAGCGTAAACTAGTTTTGCCAAGTTTCAGGTAGGGGCAGGCCTGAGAAAAACTAAGGGTAAATTTTCATAAACTCCCCACATACTAAGTCAACTTTGCATGCAATCCCTACACAAACTTTTCTTTGCATGCAGTCCCTGATGGGATTGACAAGACAGTTTGGTGAGTATTATTTGAAGAAAGTTGAATATAAAAGTTAGAAAATTGAGTATGTAAAGTTGCATCCACCACATCAATAACCCATTACTCAATTTTCACTCTTTTATACTCAGTTTTCACTGATGTATACTTAGTTTTCACTCTTTTATACTCAATCCATCAGAGAGTAAATACAAAGAAAAACTTGTGTGGGGAGTGCATGCAAAGATCAAAGGGCTATTGGGGGGTTTTAGACAATTTACCAAAAAACTAAGCCGTGAGCGAAACTATAGATTTAGCCATTTAGGCTCTCCTACTTGCGTTAACTTGAAAAGTCAAATATATATTAGAAAAACTAATTGAATATCATAATCAAAGTAAACCAAAATATATAATTGAAGAAACTATACACTAGAATATTTTATATAATTTTTCAAATTAACTTATTTAACAATCAATATTATTTAAAATGCACTCTTCTTATGTAGTGTCGTACTTAAGATTTTAATGGTCCAAGTCGGGCTTCAATAAAAAGGGCCCTCTTACCATGTTTTACTATTATTTTAGTTAAAAAAAATCATACACACTTCAAAATATAATCTTTTTTTCAATGTGCTATCAAAATTGTTTAGTGAGCCTACAAAATTAACAATAAAATCAAGAGTTTAATAACATGAATATTTTGAAATATAATAAAAAAATTAAATGTTACTAGTAATCATTTAATACAATACATTAACTTCCGTTTTAGTGATAAAAGTATAATGCATATGATTTTTAGTAAGGCTATAACATGTAAAGTAAATATAAAGCGAAATAATATTTAATATTACAAATATAATCAAATAAAAAATAAATATTACCAATAATTACTTGAATACAGACTTGATATTTTAGCTGTAAAAATATCAATTAAGTTTATATAGTTAAGATGTTTAACTATTTTCTTTTCAATAGATAACATTGTCAATCCATTTAATTTTTCTTGTGACATAGTTAATTAAAAATATGTTTTAATTAACTTCAACTCAGAAAAACTCCTTTTTGTAGATGCCACTACAACTGATATGTTAAAAAAAAATTTTGTAGGCAGCATGGATAATAGTCATCCATATTTTTCAAATAATTCAAAATATCTACTGCTCATTTTGCTTCCATCGGTAAAGATTGTTTTAAGATTGATAACTCCATATCAATATCTGACTTGCCATTATATCTCAATGTTTTTTCGAGATTTTTACAAGATTTCATTAGACTATTATCATTAACAAACTTTAATATCTCTGGATTGAACAAAAATCCAAATGTTTTTTCGTACTTCTGAAATTGTTCAAACTGACTTTTTAGTGAAGAAATAGCTTGATCCATTAAGAAGATAAAATAATTAACTGATTCTTCAACTGATTACATTACATCTTCACTACTACTTTCATTAAATTGTTTCTTTCTTAGGATAATGCGTTTTTCTTTGAACATAGCTTCAATCTTCATTTCTTATGCCATTTGCTTTGCTTATATCATTACCTTATCAAATCTAAACTCTTGATACTTTTTAAAAGTAAGAATAAGTTCTTTTAATTGTTTAATTGCAATATCAATGTTCATATTTTTACCTTGAAGAAATTTACTCATGGTATTGATCGCATGCAACAACTTGTACCAAATTATCATGCCAAGCAAGAATTCAAAATTTTCAAGTTTATGTGATGCCAATAATTCAGCTTCACTCTTTGTTTTTTGAATCTTTACTTGTTTATGCCAAATCAAGTAAAGCGTGTAGGATCGGGTGCGTTGATAGGAGGGGGGGGGGGGGGGATGAATATCGACTATTGTTCTTTTTCGATTTCCTTATTCATATTTCTATCATGTCATTAGTAGTAGAAGAATAATAAAAATAATGCAGAAAGTAAAAGACTCAGACACGCGAAATTTACTTGGTTCCCAACCCCCAGGGTTAGTACATCGAAGGCCTATACACTCAGTATGAGTCCACTAATGGTCTCCTTCCCAGAAGCTTTGCAGAGATAGAGATACCTGTCTTACAGTTAAAGTATTACAAGTAGAGATATGAAAAAGAATTATTACAGCTTATAATAACATCAAACCAAATATAGATGAACATAGTTGATCTGGAAGTCTGAAGCACAACACACTCCTCTTAGAGTCTCCTTGGTCGTAGAACTTCGCCTTAGCACTTTTCTTTCACAAACAAAGAGTAGTAGGATGATGAATTCCTTGATTTTGATGCTCTCCTTGAAGCTCCTTATATACTGGTCACTCGAGCACCTGTATCACCATCCTGAGCGCCGAACCTTAGCGTTATCTGATCCGCATTCATCGAGGCTTATCTTCGAGGATGAAATTTTTGGTCTCGAGCACCCGTATTAGCCTCTCGGGCGCTTAGGACCTTCCAGGCTCCTGGATTAGCCATCCAGGCGCCTGGACCAAGCTTGGTCTAGGTTGATTTTTCTGTCCACTTGCGTTTGGTTCTCCAATCTTGCCTAAAGTTTCAGGTTCTTGCAAGATAAGCATATACAAGACAAACAACCAACCTAAGCCTTAGTTCTGTAAGTCTACCGAACCTACTAGGCTTTGCTTGGAGTCAAACCCCCAAGACTTTACCACCTAAGGTCCACTCCTTAGGGTTTCATTACCTAGCTTCACTCACTATGACCCAACTTTACTCACCAGGATTTCGTTGCCCAACTTCACTCACTAGGACTTCCACCACCTAGCTTCACTCACTAGGACCCAACTTCACTCACCAGGATTTCGTGCCCAACACACGATCAGGTCTTTGTGCTCGATCCTCCACCATGGCTTCAATGCCCAACCCTCGGCTAGGTCTTTGTGTTTGATTCTTGACTAGCATTTCGGTGTTTAACTCTCAATCAGGACTTAGTACCCAATTCTCCGAACCAGGACTTTGGTGCTTTGACAAGGACTTTTTTACTAGTCATCTGATCTTGACTAGACTTTTCTCTTCTAAACATCAAGTCCTATTTGGATTACACTTGGTCAAACTTACCAGACCTCTCTTCTAAACATCAAGTCATGTTTGGATTATCCTTAGTCAAACTGACCAGACATTGATATATTGTCAAACATCCAAACCCTAGAGGTTGACTATTCTTATCTGATACTTTTTGCACCAACAATCTCCTTCTTTTTGATGATTGACAATAATTTTAAGTTAGGTTTTTGTCTAAGGGGTTTAGGTCAAAACATGGGAGATTCACAATATATCTAACTTAAGCTTCACTCTCCCCCTTTGACATACATAAAAAACAAACCAATAATTATTAAGTATAAGTATTGCACCAATAATGTGATTTTTAAAAATATTCAACTGAGCGTGGCATAACAGGAATATATAACTGATGACCCATCTCAACCATAAGGGAGTGGTTGTCGGCATGCAAACAATGCTATAGTGCATGCCATTAATATGCACAACCTCATACAAACCAAAATCATACAATCAATACGATACGAAATACAATCAACACCAAAGTAAATAAACATACACTAATCTACTAAGTAGGACTTATCTAATGCCAACAAGATCCTAGATAGGTTACATGATGGTTCTATAGTACATGAGTACAAGCGGTACTTTTTTAGATTAGAAACCAAGAGATAGAGACTGTATAAATGAACATTTTGAATTACTATTCAAAAATCAAGCAAGAATAAGTATCAAGCAGGAAAAATAAGAAGAATAGATTTAAGGTAAAACAACCTACTTAGATATTAAAACAACGATGCATTTAAGGTAAATGATTCTATAAGAATCAAATAAGAAGTACCCGCCTCAAATATATAGATCGTATAGAGATAGATCTCTCATCCAAACGCTTGTATCTAATCAATGTCCTGTGTTAAGGAATAAGTTTAATTATTTACAAAATTAAATAATTAACTAAACTAAATACTAAATATAACTAGGATCAACCCTAACTACCACGAATACTAACCCTAATCCTCGAATCAAATCGCTATAAGATTTGAGGAATACACAATAAGGTGATCAAGATCAACTCCCAGGCTAATCGCAAGAGTCAACCTGTTAGCTAAACATTCATCCTTCTAACAATAGATTTGATGTTAAAACCCTGATCCAATCAAGGAAAACCCAATCTGAGGAACTAAATAAACCCACAAATTTGCTACCAACATAACCATTCGATTAACCCTAGCAACATTATGAACATGTCAGAAAAATAACCAAAGACATACCACACTATGGAGATCCCAACAATACCAAAAGATTAAAAACAACTAATCGATCCCTTAACACTTGATCACATTCAAAACTATACTGTTTGGTTTCCCAACTTAAACCCAACACTTCTCCCCCTTTGTCTAACATCAAAAAGAACCCAACAATATCCCAATTATTGGTTCTTTCAATCCCCAATGACCATAAACAATGTATACTAGCCCCCCATACACTTGTTTTACATTATTTGACCCCCAAACCAGCTGCTGATACAAAAATCAGCCTTGACCAGTCGACTGACCCAAGGGCAGTCGACTGATACTCTGAAAATCAGAAATTTTAGCCTTTTTGACGAAATTCAGAAATGCGCCAGAAATTCAACAAATCTCCAAAAATTCCCAAATTTTGTGGAGAGGTTTGTGGTACCCATATCTACTTGGGAAAATACATTCCAAAATGTATCTATCACCATTCCCAAGTTTGACACAAAACCCAAAAACTAGCAAAAAGGTTCACTCAAACCTTAACCAAAAGTCCTAGTTTTGGTTTCCCCTTGATGCCTTTGCCCATGCCAACCCACAATGCGTCCCCAGCATTGATTTTCATGGCAAGTACACAACAAAAATTAATTTTCATGCAATATGACCCCAATGTCATATTTCCATGCACGAAACTCAAAAACACCGTGCCAAAACCCAAGAATTGAGACTCAAGTTCGTCTCCAATTCCTTTGGCACACTCTATGGTCCAACTAGACCTCTAGGAGGAACCCTCCAAAGATCCATTCACCATATATCCCAAAGGCTCCTAGAGCTCCCTCTTGAGCTCTTAGCCCTAGCCACCTCCCTAGGCGACTCAACCATCACTAGGCCACATCGGTGTTCCACCGATGACTCTTGGCCTACAAACTCAACCCTCTTAACCTTAGACACCTTGTCTTTGGTTAAGTCATTTCTTTTTCCTTTAAATGTCACCCCTTTGCCATTTTTGGACTCCCCCTTCTTGCCATAATCATATGCTACCCTAGCATATTTCTTTCCCTTGACATGAGAGTTCTTAGACCGGTATCCCAACCCCGATCTATCATTGGTGCGGTTTAACCCACCCAACACCATATCTAAACCCTTAGATCCGATAGTGAATCTCTCTAGGATTTTCTCTAACCTATCAAGCTTTTCCCTTAAAGCTTAATTTTCCCTTTCTAGGTTCCTAAACCTAGAATCCATATGTCCACTTTGGACATTCCTAGACCGACCTCCTTTCTAGGCACATTCCTTCCCTTCTTGGGCTTAGTGCCTTGTTCCTTAAGTACAAATGTCCTAGGTTGATCATGATGCATGCTTTTCCTAGGGTTATGATCTACCTTGTTAACCCTAGTCCTATCATTATATTTAAATCCGAAATTGTGCACCATTAAGCAAGTTTCATTAATCCTAGCATGCATGGATGTATATTTAATTCTATTTTTATCATGCATGGAGGAACTTGCATTAGAATTATATTTTGGCTTAAGGTTAGGAATTACCTTCCTTACCTTTGGAGTTCCTCCTTGATGTGGGCTTCTTCTCTTCTTCCTTTCTTCTTTCTCCCATCTCCTCAAGTGCTCCATTTTCTTTAGTTCACCTTTTCTAGGGCACTTGGTGTGGTAGTGACCTAGCTCTCCACATGTGAAGCATCGAATCTTCTTTTTCTTTTCTTGGGCTTCTCCATTCCTACAATTCATGTTAGATTTAAATTGAATGGACCCGGGTTTAGAGAGTACCTCCTTCTTACCTTTCGGGCACTTGTCCTTGTAGTGCCCCTTTTCGTTGCATCCAAAGCATGTGATATGGTTCTTGGTCTTGGCTTTGGTGGAGGTTGGAGCTCTTTTTTGCTCCGGTATGGAAATGGATCTCTCCTCCCCCTCAATTCTTGAAATTGATACTTCTTCTTCTTCTTCTCTAGATGAGGTGGAGGACCTCTCACTTTCTTCTTCCATTTCACTTGAGGAGGTAGATGATTCTTCTTCCTTTTTCTCCTCTTCTTGGGCTATTGAGTTTACCTCCTCGGCCTCTTCTACTAATTGATCTCGTGTAGGGTTTTTATGGATTTCTTCTACCTTTTTCCATAGATCATGTGCATATTCGTATGCTCCTACACCATTCAAAATATTAGTAGGCAAAATGTTAAGCAATATATCAATTACCTTTTTATTCGCCTTGAATTGATTTTCTTGTTCTTGATTCCAATATCTAGGTCTAAGCTGTTAGTAATATGAGAGAAGTGTCCTAAGGCAATCGCCTTATGATTGTAATCATTTACTTTAATAAATGAATATTCACTATTTGAGTATACATGTTCGTGTATTTGATTGAGATCTTAAACTCATTTACTGAATGTCCGCAATACAATTCACAGCATGAGAGAATTTGTGATGAATTCACAACTAGTAATTATCTCTACATGTGCAATTGTGAAGTATTGAAATTGTCCCTAGTCAATGAATTGATAAATACGGACACTATCAATTCTGTTGAGACTAGCATGAGTTATTCTCTAATCAGCTGATTCTCACTGGCTGGTGACATTGGGATGTCCGGAGATAAACATGAATGCTAGTTAAGGGAACTAGTTCATTGGAGTGACTGGCTGTAAAACTTCATATGGTAATCTACATATAGATATGTCAATGAAGTTCTTACTGCAGCTTAAGTACGATGTTCCTTTGACTTGCGGTGTTCAAGTCATCTTGGTCATGAAGACTTATACTTTAACATCTTAAGCAAGCATCTCCAAGGAGGTGTGGACCCAGGATGATTGGGTATAAGCCGAAGTGCCCGAAGATGTTTGAACAGCCTACAAAGGATTCACCACTCCTTGCGAGGAGATGTATACCCAAGGCCTATCGTCGGATTGTTACTCGAAGCCTCTGGCCAGAGCATCACATGTTCCGAGTATGAATCTCTCAGAAACATGAGAGTAATTAGAATTCGTTGGACGAGAAAGATATTACTTGGGCTAGGTGTGACGTAGTCAGCCTAGTGGGGGCAGACACACATAGACCGTATCCTGAACCAAGTGGGTATAAGATGGTGAAGGGAATGAGGCACGATTCATTAAAGCTGCTGAAAGGTTTCAGAATTATTTCTGAGGTCAACCGTTGATCTTTCGATTAATTGGGGGTCATGATGTACTACTAGGTGCCACTCATGATCGTTCTATAATTGGTTGATTATAGACGGCCAACATAAATTGAAAGCCTATTTAGTCACACGCACTACGAGTAATCCGAGGGATTTAAAACGAGTTGAAAATTGGATTTTCCGATCAAGAGAAATAAGTCGAATCTGAATTAATCAGAGGCGCATCGGAAGTTTAAAATGGCTAAGTCTTTTGAAGGCTTATTGGGCGAATTAAATGAGTTTAATTCGCAAGGAGATGACTTGGATTTGGCCGGCCAAAGAGGGTCCCCACCCTCTTTGGTTTGGCCGGCCACAACAAGGAGGGAAACCAATTTATTTGGTTTGAATTATAAAATAAATCAAGCGCGATTTGTTTTATAAAATTATGGATAAATAAATTTATATAAAGAAATTTATATAAAAGGATTTATTTTCATGAAAATTAAAATAAACCTTGGATTGGTTTATTTTATTTTATAAAATCAATTATGAATTGATTTTTCCATGATAAGAAAATTTTATATAATAAATTTCTTGTAAAAATTTATTCCATGATAAAAGGGGAGATATGTTTGTTTTTATTATAAATTTAGTTATAATAAAACTTGGCATAACGGAATAATTCATAGAAAAATTTATAAGATAAATTTCTTATGAAATTTTATTCCGTTAAAAGGGAGACATGGCGATGGAGAGACTACTATATAAAGGAACCAAGGCAAGACTTTGAATTCCAATTAAGAGATCAAGTAGCAAGCCTCTCTTCCTCTCCTTCTCTCCCTCTCCCTCCTCTAGTGGGCGCCGGCCCTAGAGGGACCTCCTAGGGTTGCCGTGAGCCATCTCCACCAAGAAGGTGCCGAAGAAGAAGAAGAAGCGGGTCGCGACTCCTTCCTTCCCCCGGAATCTTGATTCCGATTCTTGGTGGTTAGTTTTCCATCTCCCTCTCTTGATATTCTTGTCGTGCCTTTGGAGATTCTAGTAGTTCTTGTCGGCACGAAACTCGTAGCTTTGCGGAGTCATCCCGAAGAGAACTCGGCGTGGACGCGAATAGAGGCGGAGCTTCTAAGGGACGCTACGGTTGGATCTCGTCCCTTTCTTCGAGTTACGCGAGGTACTAAGTAAATTAGTTTACTTTTCTGCAAAATTTTAATTTATGATCATGTCTCCACAACTTAAGGTTGCATGCTAGATACGTGGTTAAAATAATTTAAGAAATTATTTATACTAAACCTTCCGCTGCACGTAATTAAACTTTAAAATTACGAACCCGTATCCATGTTAACATGCACCCGGTCCCAACATAAGCCTCTTCCCATGGTTATCCTTTGGAATCTCGAAGGGCTCTTCAAGCGCAATCCGAAGGTCCCACTCCATTCCGAACCACGTCTCCATCCGTGACTTCCAATACCCGAAATCGTCATGGTCTTAGGCCGGCGGAGTNAAAGAAAAGAAGAGAAATCCAAGAAGAAGAAGAAAGCTTGAAGGCTTCTTGGGATGAGTCATCTTCTAGTTCATCCGATGATGAGAAGGAGGAGAAGAGCACAAGGCAAGTGGCTCTCATGGCTCTTGGAGAGGAGGGCAGTGAAGAAACTTCAAGCTCCTCAAACGCGGCTTCATCATCTTCGGATGATGAAGAGGTAACTTCTCCCGAGCTTGAAAAATGTTATAGAGCAATTGCATGTTTAACTAGTATGCTTAAGAAATCCAAAAAAAAGTTAAAGCATTGCAATTAGAGATTGATCAATTGAAAGCTTCTAGGGATGATAACATTGATGACTTGCATGTTGAATTACTAGAAGATGAAATTAAATCTTTGAAACATGAGATTGTAAGCCTGAAATCCTCTAAGGTTGAGGAAATCAGTGGATTTGCATGATAATGGGTTAGTAGAGGAAAACCAATCCTTGAAGAGTGAAGTTGAGAAGCTCAAGAATATTCTTGGGAAATTCTCAAATAGCTCTAAGACCTTAGATATGATTTTGAATGCCCAAAGAGCGGTCTACAATAGGGCCGGTATTGGTTACCGCCCTAAGGAACCCTCTTTTGTATCTCTCATGTCTAGGGACTGACATGAGACAATCTAGGACACCCAAAATCCAAAAGAAAGTTGTCAAGGCATGGGTGCCTAAGTCATGTTTAGTTGATGCTTTAGGTCCCAAGGTTTGGGTACCTAAGACTTCTATTTTTCGAATTGTGTAGGTTATGATTGAGGGGGAGCATCTATCAACTTGGTTCGTTGATAGTGGATGCTCCAAACACATGACCGGGGATAGATCATTGTTTACCACATTTCACAAGAAGAGTAGAGGTAATGTATCATTTGGTAACAATGGTAGCCTAAGGTCATAGGAATAGGAGACATTCAAATATCCGGATGTCTTAGAATCTCAAATGTCCTTCTAGTCAAGGGGATGAAGTTTAATCTCCTAAGTGTCAGTCAATTGTGTGACACGGGTTACACAATTGATTCCAACCAAGTCAATGTCTAGTTAGACAAAATGACACTTTGGACACGGTACTAGTAGGAGCAAGAGTAGACAATATTTATCAAGTTTCTTTTAAAAGTGCTACTAATGCTTTTGCTAAGTGTTTCATGTCAAAACAAGAAGAGTCCACTCTTTGGCACCGGAGGCTAGCACATGTGAACATGAAGAACATCCGGAAGTTGGCCAACAAGGGACTAGTTCGAGGCTTACCGAGCATCAAGTATGGAAAAGATAAATTATGTGATGCGTGTCAAATGGGTAAGCAAACAAAATCTGCACATAAAGGTAAAAGCACTGTAAGTACTTCCAATGCTTTAGATTTACTTCACATGGATCTATTTGATTGTAGCACTATCATATCATTGAATGGAAGTAGATATTGCTTTGTTATCATTGATGACTTCACTAGATATACTTGGACTTTCTTTTTAAAACATAAGGATCAAACCTTAGATATTTTCATTTCTTTTTGTAGAAGGGTTGAAAATGAGAAATCATCAACAATTAAGACAATAAGAAGTGATCATGGAGGTGAATTTCAAAACCAAAGGTTTCTAGAATTTTGTCAAGATAAGGGTTATAGACATGAGTTCTCTACTCCTAGGACACCACAACAAAATGGTGTTGTAGAGAGGAAGAACCGTGCACTTCAAGAGGCTGCACGAAGCATGCTTAATGAGTACTCACTCCCGAGTTACTTATGGGCTGAAGCTGTTAATACAGCTTGCTATGTGCAAAACCGAGTTCTCATCCATAGGTTTTTAGAAAAGACTCCCCATGAACTTTGGTTTGGGAAACCACCTACGGTTAAACATCTTAGGGTGTTTGGTTGTAAGGTGTTCATCCTAAACACCAAGGATCATCTTGGAAAGTTCACGGCAAAAGCTGATGAAGGGATACTAGTCGGGTACTCCCTCGTTAGTAAAGCCTACCGAGTCTACAACAAGAGAACTAGACTAGTTGAAGAGTCTTCTGATGTGGTTTTTGAGGAAGTTCCAAAACCAATTGACCAGTCAGAAATGTAGAAGGAGTTCAACTCGAACTTAGGAGACTAAGTTTGAATGATTCTCCAAGTATTGTTAATGGTGATGAGTCTGATGACGGTGACCCAAGACAATCCATTGATCAGCCGGATCCTGAGGCTGAACTTGTGTCTAGTGAACTCGTTCAAGAAGCACCACCAACACCAAGACAAACCGAGATTAGCCTCTAGTCATCCCCAAGACCAAATTGTTGGAGACATCCATCAAGGGGTTAGGACTAGATCATTCTTCAGGAATGAGGCTAATGAAGTTGCTCTAATTTCCGAAATTGAACCTAGAAAATTGATGAAGCATTAAATGATCCCGATTGGATTATTGCAATGCAAGATGAACTAGGTCAGTTTGAGAGGAGTCAAGTTTGGGACTTAGTCCCTAGGCCCAAGAAGACCACTATTATTGGAACTAAATGGGTCTTCAAGAACAAATTAAACCACAAGGGAGAAATCATTAGAAACAAGGCACGCTTGGTAGCCAAGGGCTACAGTCAAGTTGAAGGTCTTGATTATGATGAGACTTATGCTCCCGTGGCACGATTAGAGTCCATCCGATTGATGCTTGCATTTGCAGCACATCGAGGCTTCAAACTATTTCAAATGGACGTCAAATCGGCATTCCTAAATGGTTTAATTAGGGAAGAAGTCTATGTCGAACAACCTCCAGGGTTTGAGAGTACCGAATATCCAAACCACGTGTACAAGCTCAAGAAGGCACTCTATGGTCTTAAACAAGCACCCCGGGCTTGGTATGAGTGGTTGTCGACATTCTTGATTGGAAAGGGTTTCGTTAGAGGTCAAATAGACCCTATACTATTTCTACGAAGAGATGGTGACAATATATTTGTAGCCCAAGTATATGTCGATGACATAATTTGTGGCTCAAACAACAAGGGCTATTTACGTGAATTTATCGGACACATGGAGAGTGAGTTTGAAATGAGTCTAGTGGGAGAGTTGACTTTCTTCCTCGGACTTGAAATCAAGCAAACTCGCGATGGTATCCATGTGCACCAATCAAAGTACACACATGAAATGCTTCGAAAATTCAATATGAGTGATTCAAAAGAGGTAACCACTCTCATGGCTACAAACACAAGATTGGACAATGATGAGAGTGGTAAACCCGTTGATCTAACTCAGTATCGAAACATGATAGGTAGTTTGCTATACCTTACAGCTAGTCGACCAGATATACTATTTGCTGTAGGTATGTGCGCTAGGTATCAAGTCTGTGCCAAGGAATCTCACCTAATTGCTGTTAAGCGAATTTTGAGATATCTCAAGGGCACAATTGGTGTAGGTCTTTGGTATCCCCGTACCGAATCTTTTGATTTGATGGGCTATACGGATTCCGACTACGCTGGATGTAAGTTGGATCGGAAAAGCACTAGTGGGGGCTGCCAATTCCTAGGTTCGTCTTTAGTAAGTTGGTCGAGTCGGAAGCAACATTGTGTTGCTCTTTCCACTACCGAGGCAGAATATATCGCCATGGGAGAGTGTATATCACAATTGTTGTGGATGATCCACACCTTAGAGGACTATGGATTGGGTTACAAGGGTGTGCGAGTGTTATGTGATAACATTAGCACAATTAACTTAACCAAGAATCCGGTCCATCATTCGAGGACAAAACATATTGATGTAAGACACCACTTCATTAGAGATCATGTAGCTAGGGGGAAGATCATACTCTCACATGTAGAGTCCAAGTCAAACCTAGCTGACATTTTCACTAAACCACTTCCCGAAAGTGAATTTAGTTTCCTAAGACGGGAATTGGGAATGTGTCGGGCTTCATGATGTTCAAATTGTGGTCAAAGCCCTTAATGATTATTTCAAATTGTTAGGGAACAATTGGGTAACTTTGGGAACATCTCACACAAACTATAAGGGTTACCAAAATATTTTTGTTTGCTAGATATGGGGTGAGATGTTAGGTTCAACTCAATTTCTCAAAATGTCATTGCATCAATTGAGAAATTGAGTTGACGAGATAATAATCACGATGGTGACCAAGTATGGGGAAAACCATTGCATAACATATGTGTATATGGCTCCATAATCATACTTGGACATTCCAATCAAGGCAACTTGATTGGACACTTGAAGTTGGAGTAAAAACTTGTTTGAAGTTGCTTGATTGATTGATGGTTGAGTTTGATTCCATTTAGATGGGTCAAAGTGCTTGATGAACCTATAAGAACTTTAGATTCTTGTTCAAGAATCTATCTTAGTCATAAGTACCTGTCCAAATTAGACAAAATCCATCAAATATCATTTGGAAATTTCAGAAATTCTGAAACTGAACATTCCAGGTCGTATCAGGAACCCTGATCGGTCACCGGACCGATCAGGAATCGGGCTGATCAGTCCCTGGACCGATCTGAACCCTTCCCGTGGGTTTCGGTCCACAGACCGATCTGCGAAGCAAGCCGTGACCTCCCAGAATCTGACAAAGTATTCTGCGCAAGCCTGGATCGGTCTCCGAACCGATCTGGCACCCTGTGGGGATCGGTCTCCGGACCGATCAGGGAGCTCAGAGTTTTCTCTTCGGACCCTACTGATCAAATCTGGATCGGTCACCCAACCGATTAGCAGTGCGTCTGATCGGTCATCAGACCGATCAGGACCACTCCAGTCCGATCAGGATCGCATCTGATCGGTTTGGACGGGATCTGATCGAACGGTGTTCCGATCAACTGCATTAAATTTTGGTTGGTGGACCGATCCACCAACCGATTAACTCTCCAAATCTTCGTTTTCCCGAACCCTAGCGCCGAAACACCCTGTGCGAACGAGCGAGAGAAGTCTCTGTGTCTTCCTTCACGCTCGTGCGACCTCCTCTGCGGGCGGATTTCTCCGGCTTGAAGGCTCTTCCTTCACGCGCGTTCTTCTCTGTCGCGAGTCTTCCAATCCTTTCAAACAATTTCAATGGCACCAAAGTAAGTGTTTGGCTTCATTTCCCGTTTCCAAGAGATCATAGAATATATGTTTGTGAAGCTAACCATGGTTTTTGTTCTTACTCGCTGCTGTGCCGTGACCTATTTCTTACCGTGACCCTCTTCCTCATTTCTTATGACCTTACTTTTGTCTATCTTTTGATTGGGTCTCATCTGATGATCAACTCTTGTATGATTCACTCTATGTGTCATGATCCATTCAAATCTTATTAGAAAGTCATCTAAGGGAAAGGAGGTAGCGGAGGGTAGTTCGAGGGGGAAGACTACTTCTTCAAGGTCTCCACCCCCCCCCCCCCCACATACTCGATTTCAGAGTGTCGGTCTTGCTCTCAATTTCCAATGGCACAGGTTTAACCTCATGCCGTGTCGATCTATAGACCCGACTTTTATCTATGAGCACTGTCCAACAATACGACAATGTGTTGACTTTTATAATCTTCAACCCATATTGCACTTTGAAGGACCGATCAATCTTGATTTGGTTTCTGAGTTCTATAACAACATGCTAAGTGGAGAGGGCACGGGGTGGAAAACCCGTGTTGCGGGTATCGATCTCGATTTCAATCAATCTATTTTCACTACTTTTCTAGGGTGTCGCAGGTCAACCAATGATTTCTTCCTCTACCCTTTTCCTCCTACTCCCTTTCCAGTTCCTTTCAATGGAGTGACTTCCGATTCCATCTATGAGTACTTTCTAGGTCATCCCAGGCCAAAGGGTTCTGGTGGGCGCACCCGGGCATTTCCCACTTTTCCTACTCTTCAACTTTCGCCCGTTGACTATGTGTTATTTAAAATCATCAGAAATTGTCTTCTCCCCACTACCTCGAAGCATCTTGATGCGATCCTTACATCTCACTGTCTGATGCTTTACGGGATGCATCTGCAGTTCGATTTTGACGTAGCATCGTCCATCTATTCCTCCATCATTGTTCATGGTCTGCGGTCTGGTCAGACGATCTACATGCCTTTTGGACATATCATCACTGCCTAGCTGGAGTCAGTTGGCATTGATGTCTCACAGGGCTGACTCGTGCCGATGAATCGACAAGACTGTCGCCTGGATCGTCGTATGCTTGTTCAGTCCGACATTGCTCTCGGGAACGAGGGGCTACAGTGGATGGATCGCAGCCAAGCGAGGGCGCTGCCGCTAGCGGGTCATGCCGAGAGTGCACCAGTTGCTGCTGCTGCTGACGCCACGATGGACGACCTTATGCGCGATGACGACCCTCCTACTGACACTTGAGCTCGGATACCTGCTGTTTTATCTATGTATTTGACTATGACTTTTGGCTATATGCCCTCTGACGTTGTTGGTGTGACCTTGAGTCACACATATTTTGCTACTTGCTTGGATGTTCTCATGCTTTGACTTATCTGTCATGCTTATTCTACTATTGTTGATGCCATGCTTATTATATATCTATTATCTGCATGATTATTCGATTGTCATATTCATGCTTACATTGCCATGTCTAGTTGATCCTTATGAATATTATGGCATGCTTTGGGAGACTATATTTTACATTCATATGATACATGTGACTGCTATGTCTTACCTTAATCTTTTCACATGTGTTCGTATGATTAATCCACAAATTATCACATTTTTGAGTTGGGACCCTCTAGGTTTGAGGGGGAGCTTATCTTAACAGTCCCTCTTACCCCTTTTCGGTGTTCGACAAAGGGGGAGAGAGTGTGATTGGTTAAGTTTAGAATGACCATGTTGTAGGGGGAGGATCTGGATTCCCCTATGATTCATAATGTTGGAAAATTGATTGAGAATCCCTAAACTTAAAATCGGGTTGTCAAACAACAAAAAGGGGGAGATTGTTGATGCAGTCTGGCCCTGATTGTTGTTTTGGTGTTGACAACGATTTCAGTTTATGAGGATGATTATGATGATTATGATTAAGTCCTGATCGAGGATTAGGCATGATATGGAAAGTCCTAACCTGGGAGGTTAGCTGTGATGATTGTGATGATTATGATTAAGTCCTAATCGAGGATTAGACATGATGTTGGAAAATCCTAACCTGGGAGGTTAGGTGTGGAAAATCCTAGCTTGGAAGGCTAGGTGTTGGAAAATCCTAACCTGGGAGGTTAGGTGTTGGAAAAGTCCTAATTCGGAAGGGTTGGGTGAAAAGTCCTAGCTTGGAGGGCTAGGTGAAAAGTCCTAACTTGGAGGGTTAGGTGCAAATTCCCATCCTGGAGAATTAGGTGAAAAAGTCCTTGCTTAGAGGGTCAGGTGCCTAGCTTAGAGGGCTAGGTTGGATGACGTTCTAACTCGAAAGAGTTGGGTGAAAAGTCCTAGCTTGGAGGGCTAGGTGAAAAGTCCTAGCTTGGAGGGCTAGGTGAAAAGTCTTAACTTTGAGGGTTAGGTGCAAATTCCCAACTTGGAGAGTTAGATGGAAAAATCCTTAGCTTGGAGGGCTAAGGTGGATGAATTCCTAGCTTGGAGGGCTAGGCTTGAGTCACTGGATCGGTCTGGTGACCGATCAGGGACATTGGCACGCTGCTCCTTAGTGGATCGGTCTGGTGACCGATCCAGCTATGTCTGATCGGACTGGGGACCGATTAGGGAGCGCACAGTGAGATTGAGAATCTACTGTGTGGCTCCTGATCGGACCGGTGACCGATCTGGGAGCAGGCTGCTTTATTGCTGTCTTGCTCCTGATCGGTCTGGTGACCGATCAGGGAGCAAATAGTGAGTGAGTTCCTTTGCTGATCAGAGCCTTGGATCGGTCCGGTGACCGATCAGGAATCTTGGGTTAGATTAAAAAGTAACTGTTCATCTGCTTTGATCGGTCTGGGTGACCGATCAGGATCCAATCTGATCGGTCTGGTGACCGATCAGGATCCACCCTGATCGGTCTGGTGACCGATCAGGCGTGTATAGCTGCGAGAGCTGGGAATCCCAGCAAAGTAGTGGATCGATCTGGTGATCGATCCACACACCCTGGATCTGTCCGGTGACCGATCACTTTAATTCAAATTTCACTGTCAGACGCGGTCAGAGTGTCTGATCGTATCGGATTTGCTGATGTATGTTTTCTGATATGTGATATGCTGCGTGATCTTCTGCTCTAATGCTCTGATTGAGTTTCAGGGGACAGGGGAGGATTCGAACACTCTAGGAGAAGTCAAAGCGCGCTTTCCTCAGAGCAGGTTTGTCCCTTTTCCCATCTCAGGTTGCAACGGCGAGCTGCGGACTGGAGCTAAGACTGGAGCTCGACTGAGGAGCTCAGTGAGTCCAGAGATAGCTCAGTAGAGGCTGGCATTGGCAGTTGAGTAGCTGGGAGCTACAGAGATGGTATCACCTGTCGCTTGGCGAAGAAACAAAAAGGAACGCGAGAGTTGAGTTCAGAATGTTTTGCAGTTCTTGAAGTGTTTGTGTGCTTGCGTTCTGCTGCTAGAAGCTTGCTGTTCTTGAGTTTTTCAACCATTCTAAGCAAGCTATTGAGAAGTAATCATCATACTTGAGCGCTTGAAGGAGAAAACAAGAAGCTTGGAGTCCGACAGTGGGAAGACACGAAGCAGACAGGGGTCTGCGTGAGATCGCCACTGGGTGGAGCTCAGGGAAGCTTGCTGTGTTTTATCCTCTCTAAGTGTTTGAGTAAGACCTTCTTGTTGTTGTTTCATTGTGCTCATTATATATCATTGTTTGAAACACGCTGTGGAGAGGTTTCTCCACCGAGAAGGAGGTTGCTTCATATCCGGTGTTAACCGGGGCTTGATCTGCCGACGATCAAGGGATCGCCCACCTCAAGGGCACGCCAAGGAGTAGGGGCAAGTTATCCCCGAACCTTGTAAACCCTCCTTGTTAGCGATCTTGCTAGCTGTGTGTGTGTTGCATTCATTTGGTTTTTCCGCATACTCTGTTTTCCATTCTTTCCGCTGTGCTACTGATATTTGAGTTGCAGAAATCGTGATAAGTTTTCAAGGGGCAAGCGATTGTCTATATTCACCCCCCCCCCCCTCTATAGCCATCTCGTTCCCAACAAATCATGTCGAAAACATGGAGACAAATATGGGCTACTACACCGGGTATATGAGCGCCCTTAGAGCTGAGAGGGAGGCCAGAGATGCACAGTATCACGAGATGATGACACTATTTCGATCATGGCAGCCTGGCTCATCTGACCACCCTGGCCCTTCTTCCTAATTAGACTATTTTTCATCATTGTACTAAGTAATTAAAAACATGACTCATGTTTGACTCTACTGGACCTCTGGTTGATCAGTTAACCTATTTTGTTGACTACTTATTTGACTTAAGAATTGGTTAACTCTACTTTTGATTTTCTTACTGCTTTACTTAAGTTAAAAATCAGTTTCTAAAAGAATTTGAAAAACTGTTTTACTTAATTTCAAAATCAGTTTTTTTAAATTTTTTTCTTTCGACTTAGTTTTATTTCAAAACTACCCTCTTTCAAAACTAGGGCTTTTTTACAAATGGACATAGCCTAGGCCCTAACCCTAGAACTGCATGCACCTATAGATTTAGAAGCCAGCATCTCACAAGCACCTTAGGGTACTTTTGATTGATAACCTAGAATGGGTTGAGATGCTTAGGTCTTTGCCTTAATTCAAGATGCTTTAAGTCAGTGCATCTGCAGTAATTGGGGCACTAAATACAACTTACATAGCAATCAAGTTAAGTGTCAAGTTTAGAAAATCTAACTTGAACAGAAACACTTAACTTGACTAACCCTAGCAAAAACTACTATTTATAATAGTTAGTAAGTAGCTAATTGGGTTAGATAGGTCCCTACAAGAGAAAATTAACTGATTTGGTTTAAGTCTTATCATGAATTGGTTCAGTACAGCAAAATCATGCAAATATTTTCCTCTATGAAAGTTATTTCCTTTATGCAATTTAATTTCTGCTATATTTATCTGTTTTTGATATATGGCAAAGGGGGAGAGATAGGAAAGGAGAGAGTTTAAAATTTTCTAGCTCAAATTTTTTTAAAGCTCAAATTTTTTAAACTCTATCTTTTACTCAAAAAGTACTAAGTTTCTCAAAACACTTAAGCCTTTCAAAACTTTTCTAAGTACTTAAGCTTTTCAAAACTTTTCTAAAGTACTTAAGCTTTCAAAATTTTGCTAAGTACTTAAGCTTTCAAAATTTTACTAAGTTTTTAAAGTTTCAAAATCTTATTAAGTACTTAGGTTTTTAAGTTTTCAAAAAAAAAATGCTAAGTACTTTAAACTAACGGTTCTTAAAAGTTTCCTAAGTACTTAAAACTGAAGTTTTTCAAACTCTAAGCACATAAAAGTAAAGTGTTCAAATTTAACCAAGTACTTTAAAACTTAAAGTTTTCAAAACTTTTGAGTACTTTAAACTTAAGGCATCAAAATTTTCTGTACTCAAAACTTAAGGTTTTCAAAACACTGCTTAAAGTTTTCAAAATTTGTCAAAGTGGTTAAATTTTTTCCAAAGTACACAACGAAAATCATGTTGGATCGAGAAATGCGAGAGAGGGGGGGGTGAATGTCGCAAATCGTTTGGATTTAAAAAGAGTAAGTGCGCAACCGAATAAAACAGAGCAAAACAACGCTAACACGGTCGTTTTACTTGGTTCGGAGCCTGGGTCGACTCCTACTCCAAGGCCCACGGTCGTTGACCGTTTTCTACGGGCAATTCTATAAGTTCGTAAAAGTTTACAAGAAAGATAATAACAAGAATAGTTTAGTAAACTTTAAATACAGCTCTTCGTTACCGACGTCCGGTGTAGATCGAAGTTTTGGAGCAGCGGGACGTCGTCAGCTCGAGTTGGAAGATTTCTGGAGCGTGTCGCGGAGGCAGAAGAGCGCAGAAGTGTCGCAGTGATTGATGATCTGAAGAAGGAGGTCGAGGGTCCTTTATATAGGGCCTGGGGGCGCCCTGGTCGACGGGGGCGCCCCCCCCACGTGGCAGCAGATCCACACAAAGCGCAGTCAACAACTTATCCCTTGAACCTCGGGATAAGGTCTTGACTGGGGCGCCCTGTACGCTGGGGGCGCCCTGGTTGACTCGGCCAACTCTTATCCGCAGCGCTGAGTCTTCTTTCGTAAATCTGCCTGGGGGCGCCCGGGACAGCGGGGGCGCCCTGTGTATGTAGCGCAGACGCGACAGAGTTTATTTGCAATGGGGGCGCCCGGGACAGCGGGGGCGCCCTGTGTATGCACTGTCGAAGTCTTTCTTGTCATGTTGTGTTTTGTGGTCACCATGGGGGCGCCCGGGACACTCCGGGCGCCCTGGTCAGCGGTTGCCTCACTCCTTTGAGGCACTCTGAGCTGCAGACACTCGTTCCTTCGGTCCTGCATCCAGGGTTAGTCCAAAACACAATAAAATAATAAAATAATAGGTTATACAGCCTCAGCTGTCTTGGTTCTGACTTTGGTCTCCAAAATGGAGCTCTAGGTCGAACCGACGCCTAATGTTCCCTCAAGGGGAACGCGTCCTCACCTACTCCTCTCGGGAGAATTTACCTGGTGCCAACCGGATCCTCCAGTTGGACTTTTGCCCAGGAACCCTTCGCCAGGTCTTGAGTTTCGCCCAGCAGCCCTTCGCCAGGACTTGGTTTTGGCCCAGCAGCCCTTCGCCAGGTCTTGAGTTTCGCCCAGCAGCCCTTCGCCAGGACTTGGTTTTTGCCCAGCAGCCCTTCGCCAGGTCTTGAGTTTCGCCCAGCAGCCCTTCGCTAGGACTTGGTTTTCGCCTAGCAGCCCTTCGCCAGGACTTGGTTTTCGCCTAGCAGCCCTTCGCTAGGACTTGGTTTTCGCCCAGCAACCCTTCGCCAGGACTTGGTTTCCTGACAGCCCATCGTCAGGTGCCTAGCATCCCTTCGCTAGGACTTTGTTTCCTGCACTCTCAAGCAGCATTGTTATACAACAAATAACCCTTAACTTTGAATCCTTTGCCAATATCAAAACAAGGTTCGATCTGGTGCTTCCTGCACCAACAAATCATTTTGAAAAATATAAGCTTTAAAGCTTAAAATTTTTTTTACCATCTTCAGACTTAAAACCTATTTTCAAAAACCCCACGAATTTTTAAAAAATCTAGGGGGAGATTCCTTCCAGGGGGAGGGAACAAATGGTAATTTTTATGCTTTGATTAAACTTAACTTTTTGAACCAGGGTTGCCATAAATCAAAAAAGGGGAGATTGTTGGTGCAGAAAGCACCCAAGTCGAACCTGAGTTTTGATAATGGCAACAAGGCTCAAAAGTTAAGTCTTACTTGTTATCTAAACATGTTACTCTAGTGTGCAGGGTAAAAAGTCCTAGCGAAGGACGACTGCTAGGCACTGGCGAAGGAATGCCAGGGTAAAAAATCCTAGCGAAGGACTACTAGGCACTGGCGAAGGAATGCCAGGTCACAAAGCCCTAGCGAACGACTGCTAGGCATTGGCGAAGGAATGCCAGGGTACTGAAGCCCTAGCGAAGGACAGCTAGGCACCGGGCGAAGGACAGCTTGGTATCCAAGACCTGGCGAAGGACTGTTAGGCAAAAGTCCAACCAGAGGAGCGGTTGGCATCAGGTACATTCTCCCGAGAAGAGTAGGTGAGCACGCGTTCCCCGTCGAGGGAACAGTAGGCGTCGGTTCGACCTAGGGTTCCATTATGGAGACCCAAAGTCAGAACCAAGACAGCTAAGGCTGTATAAACTAACATCTTGCTGCTTTATAGTGTTTTGGACTAACCCTGGATGCAAGCCGAAGGAACGAGTGTCTGCAGCTCAGAGAGCCTCAAAGGAGTGAGGCAACCACTGACCAGGGCGCCCGGAGTGTCCCGGGCGCCCCCAAGGTGAACACAAAACACATAATGCAAAAGAAGGCTTCGACAGTTCATGTTCGGGGTGCCCCCATGCTCCCGGGCACCCTCGCTGCACCCGGGCGCCCCGAGCGCTCCGGGCGCCCCCAGGTCAAGTAGTCGAAGCAACTCCAGCGAAGCCAAGAGGATAAGATTCTGACCCGGTCATTCCTTGCGCCCCCAGCGTTCCGGCCCCCCCGGTCAAAGCTTGATCCCGAGTTTTAAGGGATCAGAGCTAACCGAGAAGGAAGTGGATCGACCGACACGTAGGGGGGGGGCCCGACGTTCCAGGAGCCCCCAGGTGCTATAAAAGGACCCTATAACCAAAGCTTCAATACAACGAAGTCTTTTAATGCTTCTACGCTCTTCTGCTTCCGCGCTCTGCTCCGGCAACCTCCCGACTCAAGATACAAGCGCCGATGACGTCCTACTGCTCCGGAAAAAGTAATCTACATCGGACGTCGGTAAAAAGAAGAGTTCAATTTCAGTACTGCACTTTAACTGTAATTCAATTTCTGTAACTGATTTTGCGCGATTATAGTATTGCCCGCAGTAATCGGTCAGCGACCATGGGCCTTGGAGTAGGAGTCAACCTAGGCTCCGAACCAAGTAAAAACCTTGGTGTCTGTGTGTGTTTGTTTTTAATCTTCCGCTACGCATTCTCTTTTCAAATCCGAACGTTTTCCGATATTCACCCCCCCCTCTATCGGTTCTCTCGATCCAACACAATGTCCCTGTCCAGGGTTACTCTGATATCTGCTAACCATGCCCACGACAAAATAGATATCAGGTCTCGTGCACAACATAGTATACATAAGGCTTCCTACTGCCGAAGCATAAGGAACCACCTTCATTTCCTCTATCTCCTTTGATGTTTTCGGACACATCTCCTTGGATAGAGGAACTCCATGCCTAAAGGGTAGGAAACCCTTCTTGGAGTTTTCCATAGTAAAACGAGACAAGACAGTGTTAACATATGAAGCTTGGGATAAGCACAACATCCTTTTCTAGCGATCCCTTATTACCTTGATCCCAAGGATGTGTCTCGCTTCTCCTAAGCCCTTCATATCAAACTGCTTTGATAGCCAGACCCTTACGTCTGATAACACTTTGACATTGTTGTCAATTAACAAAATGTCATCTACGTAAAGTACAAGAAACACCACTACGTTTCCGTCACCTCTTTTGTATACACATGACTCATCCGGGCTTTGAGTAAATCCATATGACTGGATTACTTCATCAAAGCGGATGTTCAAAGATCTTGATGCTTGCTTCAATGCATAGATGGATCGATTAAGCCTGCACACTAGATGCTTTTTGCCATTTGCAATGAACCCTTCTGGTTGCTGCATGTTGATGGTCTCTTCAAGACTTCCGTTCAGGAAAGCCGTCTTGACATTCTTCTGCCATACCTCATAGTCCATATGAGCTGCAATAGATAAGAGAATCTAGATCGACTTAAGCATGGCTACCGGTGAAAATATCTCCTCATAATCGATACCCTCTTTTTGAGTGTACCCTTCCGCAACAAGCCTCACATTGAAGGTCTCAATCTTCCTGTCTGATCTTCTCTTTCTCTTGTAGATCCACTTGCATCCAATGGCATTTACACCATTGGGTGGTTCTACTGGCTCCCAGACATGGTTAGAATCCATTGATTCTATCTCAGAGCTCATTGCACTTTGCCAAGAATCTGCATCCTTATCTTGGAGGGCCTCATCATACGTCCAGTGATTCGGTTCATGTTTACCAGAGACCAAGTCCGAAGACTCTCCCAAAAATATGAATCTTTTAGGCTGTCTCACAACCCTCCCACTACGACGAGGCACCACCTGTGTATCTTTAGTGACACGCGGTGCAGTGACTTGTGGTGTGTCCTCTTGTACAATTGGTCCTAAGGTCGGAACCTCCCCTCTTAACTCTTCAAGCACTAGTCTAAACTTTGGCTTATAGTTCATCACATAGTCCTCTTCCAAGAATCTGGCATTTGTGCTAACAATTACCTTCTGATCCTTAGGACTATAGAACAGACCACCCTTCATTCCTCTAGGATAGCCTACGAACAGACGTACCTCTGTACGAGATTCCAACTTATCAATATCTCCCTTCATCACATGTGCTAGACTACCCCAAATTCGAACATATCCTAGACTGGGCTTGCGCCCAGTCCACAGTTCTGTGGAAGTATGAGAGACTGACTTAGATGGGACCAAGTTCAGTATGTACGCTGCTGTTTCCAGAGCGTATCCCTAGAACGAATCAGGTAAGTCTGAATAGCTCATCATTGACCTAACCATTCCCATAAGAGTCCTATTCCTTCTCTCTGCAACTCCGTTTTGTTGGGGTGTACCGGTTGCAGTTAGCTGGGACTGAATTCCAGCTTCTGATAGGTAGCTCCTAAACTCTCCAATGAGGTACTCGCCACCACGATCTGATCGCAATGTCTTGATACTTTTACCTCGATGTTTCTCCATATCAGCCTTGAATTCTTTGAACTTTTCAAAGCATTCAGACTTGCGGCGCATCAGGTAAATGTACCCATACCTTGAATAATCGTCAATGAAAGTGATGAAATATTCAAAGCCACCTCTAGCCTGGATTGACATAGGACCACACAAATCAGAATAAATTGGTTCTAGCACATCTTTGGCCCTATACCCCTTTGCCTTGAAATGCCTCTTGGTCATCTTACCTTCCAAGCAAGACTCACTGGTCGGGAGATTCTCCACTACCAATGAACCCAGGTGCCCATCGGCTATCAACCTCTGAAGGCTCCAAAGATATGTCTTATTCATCATAGAAGGCTCCTTTCTCTTATTCAAGTTAGATGATGAGCTATTTACTTCAGTGTGCATCGTGGGAGTCTTTGGTTCTAGAGTATACAGATAGCCAACCATTGTACCCGAACAGATAATCTCTCTATTTCTTTTAATAACAACTCTATTATTAAAAGCAACAGAATATCCATCCTTTATTAACTTAGAAACCGAAATCAGATTCTTTCTAAACGAGGGTACAAAAAGACAATCTCTCAAAACTAATACTTTATTTCTCTCAAAAGATAAATAGAAAACTCCCACTGCAACTGCTGCCACCTTTGTAGCATCGCCCATGTAGACAATGATTTCTTCATCCGCTAGCCATCGGGTTTCTTGGAACCCCTGTAGAGTATTGCAGACATGGTTAGTGGCTCCCATATCTACACACCAGGTACTGGTAGATAGCACCGCTAAACAAGTTTCAATGACTAAGGCTGAAGAAATACCTTTGCTCTGACGATGGGGACAATCCGCC
Organism: Boesenbergia rotunda; assembly: GCA_024364735.1. Classification (NCBI taxonomy): domain Eukaryota; kingdom Viridiplantae; phylum Streptophyta; class Magnoliopsida; order Zingiberales; family Zingiberaceae; genus Boesenbergia; species Boesenbergia rotunda. The sequence continues at coordinate 206,896 of JAGFNQ010003173.1, read as the reverse complement.
TTCTGGTGCCCAGTTTGCTTGCATGTGAAGCACTTGCCTTTCGGCTTCTTCACGCCAATCCAGGGTCCTTGCGATCCTCCTGCCTTCTTGAACCCTCCTCGTTTCTTCTTCTTCCTGCCTTTCGGATCAGAAGAAAAAACCTTTTGAGTCACTAAGGCCTGTGAGTTCTGACAAAAGAGGCTCTCTGCCGCATGGAGTTCTCCTAGCAGTTCAACCAACGTATAATCTCTTTTGTTCATATTATAGTTGAGCTTGAACCGCTCAAAACTCCTAGGCAGAGAATGGAGTATAATATCGACCTAGGATTCCCCGTCGATTTGTGCTCCCAGTACCTCAATCTCATTGAGGTCAGCCATCATCTTTAGGACATGATCCCTTACGGGTGTCCCTTCGACCATAGTGGTCGTCATCAGACTCTTCATCGCGGTTTGCCTAGCAGCTCGACCTTGGTGACCGAAGAGATCTTTGAGGTTCAGCATCATGTCACTAGCAGTGGCCATGGCCTGATGCTGATGTTGCAGCACATTTGACATAGATGGCAGAATGTAGCACCGCGCGATCTCATCTGTCTTTTTCCACTTCTTGTAACGCTCCCTCAACTCTTCAATATAGTCCTCTCTAGGTCTTTCTGGACATTCTTCGAAGAGTACAAATTTGTACTCCTCAGCAGTGAGGACAATGTCAAGGTTCCTCTTCCAGTCTATGTAATTTGGGCCAGTAAGTTTATTGTCCTTAAGAATTGTTGCTAGTGGGGTAAAGATCATTATGAAAAACCTGAGAATCACAACATACACTACTTTAGAAATCGAAAATAAATTGATTCCTCAAAACAATTAATTTTTGAAATCAACCAACACCCCTATACACCGAGAAATTCACATGCCACGATGGTGTGGACGTATACGAATCCCTACATTCGTAAGAGGAGGTTTTACCCATCGATCTTACTATCTTGTCAACCTAACTTTTTGACATGTAAGATCAATAGTTGGTCTCCTCCGGCTCTGCAAAATAATAGCAGTGACTCCGATGGGGAGGATACCATTATTTGCATCTAAGTGTGCACCATTACACGGCACTAAGAAAATTATTTCTGATTATGTGCCTTCCAATAGGGAAGTAAACACGCTCTTCAATAATTTTCTATAGTTGTTTTTGACCCAGTGATCCGCAGAACAAGTCCATCCGATGGGGAGGAAGGCACTCAGAGTCGATGCGTAGACTTGTTCGCATCACTTATCGAATTCTAATGGAAGCCGTGGGACCCTTAGGGTCCCTCTCCCACTTAGGAATTTATCTCGAGGAATTTTCTAGCACAACCACACAACCAAGCACATATCCAATAACATGAAAATAAAATAACGAAAATCCTAGATTTTCTAACTTTCATGGCCCCTTGGTCTCTAATGTGCCTCCAGTCGTGTCGTCACTTCGTCCGCTCCTCCCTTCCTTCTGCGCAAGCTACCTTGAGGGATCTCCGAGCCGAAATGAATAGCTAATTATTTACATCATTGATCCTATACTCCACGAAGGAATCTACATGAAATCTAGATCAACTGTAAATAAAAAACTCAGCTAAACATGTGCCGTATTTAATTACAAAAATTAAATACCTAACCTCGTCAACCCCGAGGAATAATTAATTACAAAAATTTGCAAATCAATCACACAACACATATTTGGCCATGAAGTTGGAATCTCATGCCTGCAACACAAAGTTAGCCTACGCACATCCACGCATCATACAGCAAAATAAAATATATGACAATGCAAAAATTAACCTGTCCTAAACACACAAAGCTGGAAACCTCAGCTCTGATACCAGTTGTTGGGTATGGCTTGGCGGGTTTCCTTAGCGAATACTTGGTCGATCCGAGAGACCTCTCCATATCTATGGATTAAAATTTAATCCGAATGAAGACCCATCTCCCATCGACCATCTCGTGCCGTATCGAACGATCCAAATTACAACTTAGCCAATTACCAAAATTGGCCTTATAATTTGCTCGACCGTTCGACTGTGGAAAAGGCGACGAGTTGATCGCCGGCTTTTGTGTTTATGGTCAGGGTCCAGTTAACAATTTATTCATTATGATATGAAATCAATATAATAAATTATCAAACATAAAATAACGAGACATACGATCATGGCACATAATTGACGTAAGGTTAAACAAAGGAGCATAGGGAAAGATATACCTTTCCGATCACCTCGCGGTCTTCTACCTTATGTCCCTCCCTTCGTGGATGTCGTATGGGTGATGATCTACCATGATCCGAGATCACCAAGAGCTCCAAAATAATCCTATCTTCTAGCAAACCAAAACCCTAGCCTCTAGGGTTTGCGCCGCGCCCTCCTCTTCCTTTCCCTTTGCGCCGCCGCAGTCCGCCGGAGCCGCCCTCAACCATCTGAATCGGCAGCAGACCTTGAGAGGAAGGAGAAGAAAATGATGGAGGAGAAGAGGATTCTTCTCCCTCACCCAAAGCTGGGCAAAAACTCCCTTCCTTTCCACCTTGCGGCACCGCCGCAACTCTCCTTGCGCCACCACCGGTGGCCGCCGGCCCTCCTTCCTTCACCGTCGAGCACTACAAAAGGAAGAGGACACCTCTTCCTTGTCTATGCTGGCCTGGAACAAGAGTTGGTGAAGTGAGGAAGAAGAAAAGAGGGAAGCTTTCCCTCTTGTTCTATGAGCCGGCCGAAAACCTAGGTGAGAGAAGGAGAGAAGGAAAAGAAAGGAGAGGCCTTGGGTGTGTTCTCTTGGATTAAGCCTTGGTTTCTTGATCTCATAGGGTATTTATAGGGCTAACGTAGGGACCAAGAGGAGGAGTTGGATCTTGGCCCACTAATGGATCTAAACCCGATCCATTAATTAAGATCTATTCCACCAAAGGATCTTAATTGAACATCCTCACTAACCCCCATTTTTCATATAGGCTCCACATACTATGAGTCGTAATGCCCGTTAATTAATTAAATTACTGACAATTTAAATTAATTAACTTTTGGATCCTAATTAGTGTAATTCTATGGTCAAGATCAACCAAACCTAATTACAGTACAACCATTCCGATGGGTTGTCCAATTCCATCTCGGTTGTGAGCCTCTACTTATACTAGGCAGGGAACTGATAACATGATTTTCCGTGTGTCACCACACACCATGTTATCTACAATGCGTAGTATTGGACTTCATGCATGTACTAATGTAAACAGACACCTAGTGTTGTTGTGATTCTCATTTCATAATAAAGATGTTTATATATAAAAGTCATATCTTTCAGTATACACATCTTACAGGATAAGCACAACATCCTTCTCTGGTGATCCCTTAGAACATTGATCGCCAAGGATGTGTCTTGCTTCTCCTAAGTCCTTCATATCGACTGTTTGAACAACCATACCCTTACGTCTGATAATACTTTGTCATTGTTGCCAACTAACTAAATATTATCTATGCATAGTACAAGAATACCACTACGTTTTTGTCACATTTCTTACATACAAAAATCTCATCCATCCTTTGAACAAATCCATATGACTGGATTATCTCTTCAAAGAAGATGTTCCTCTTCATAGGTCCAGGGATCTTGATTCATGGTCGCTAGGGACCGAGTTCGAAGACTCTCCCAGAAACATGAATCCTTCTAGTTGACTAACAACCCTCCCACTATGTGGAGGTACCACCTGTGTATCTTCTGTGACATGCGGTGCAGTGACTTGTGGTGTATCCTCTTGTATAGTTGGTACTAAAGTCGGAACATCCCCTCTTAATTCTTCAAGAACTAGTCTACTCATGGGCTTGTGGTTCTTCACATAGTCTTTTTCTAAGAATCTGATATTCGTGTCAACGATTATCTTCTGATCCTTAGGACTATGAAACCACCTTTCGTTCCTCTACGATAGCCTATGAACAAGTGCACGAGATTCCAACTTATCAGTATCCCCTCTCAGCACATGTGATGAACTACCCTAAATCTGAATATGTCTTAGACTAGACTTTCGTCTAGTACACATTTTATGGGAGTAGAAGGTACTGACCTAGATGGTATCTAGTATGTACGCTACCGTTTCCAGAGCATATCCCCAGAATGAATTTGGCAACTCGGAGCAGCTCATCATTGTCCTAACCCTCTCCATAAGAGCTCTTTTCCTTCACTCTACTACACCGTTCTATTGGGGAGTACCGGGTGCAGTCAATTGGGATTGAATCTCAGTCTCTGATAAGTAAGTCCTAAGCTTTTCTAAGAGGTACCCACCACCACGATCTGATCGTAGTGTCTTGATATTTTTACCTTGATGTTTCTCCACAACCGTCTTGAATTCTTTGAACTAATCAATGATTCAGACTTGCGGCCATCAAGTAAACGTATCCATACTTTTGAATATTTGTCTCACTAAGTATTCAAAGCTACCTCCTTCCTGGATAGGCATAGGACCACACAAATCAGAATGAACCAATTCTAACATATCTTTGGCTCTATACCCCTCGACCTTGAAAGGCCTCTTGGTCGTCTTACCTTCTAAGCAAGATTCAAAGGTTGAGAAGTCTCCCACCACCAATGAACCTGAGGACCCATCAGCTATCGACTTTTTGAATCCTACTAAGGTTAATATGACCAAGCCTTAGATGCCAAAGACATGTTTGGTTCATCTTGGAAGAAACCATTTTCTTACTTTGGTTAGATGATGAGCTATTAGCTACTATATGCATCATGGGAGACTTTGGTTCTAATTGCTTAGATTGCTTTTCCATGTTCCTAAACAGATAATCTTTCTATTCCACTTTTCATAACATAAAGTAATAGAATATCCATTATTTCAGAAACTGAACCCAAGTTCTTTCTAAAAAATTAGGTACATAAAGCAATTTTCTTAAAACCAAAACTTTATATTCCTAAATAAATAACTCCCACTGCAATAGTCACCACCTCCGTAGCATATCCCACATAGATAGTAATCTCTTCCTTAGCTAGTCATTGGGCTTCCTGGAACCCATACAAAGAATTGCAGATACGATTAGTGGCATCTGTATCTACACACCAGGTACTGGTAGATAATACCGCTAATCATGTTACAACGACAGAAGAAAAAGATCTACCTTTGTCTTGACGACGAGGACAATTCGCCTTCCAATTGTTAAGGCAATCGTCCCTTAAATGATTGGAAGATCATGGTTTTGATGTGTGGGCGAATAGGTTTAAGGTTAGAGTGTTATGTTGTATTTGATGTGTGTGATTGAGTTTACAGGACTTGGAGAATCACACATGGTGGACATATCCGAGGGACGAGAGCCGAGGGAGGAGAGCTCCAAGGGCAAGCCGAGAAGTGGACTTCAAGGGCACACGTGAAGGGTGGCATGGAGGCAAGCCAAGGGAAGGCTTGCGTGCGTATCCGAGGGACGATAGCCAGAGGAAGAGGACTTCAAGGGGCGAGCCAAGGGAGCAGACCTGAAGGCACGCGCGAAGGAGAATGTCCGGAGTGGCTGGAACTAAGCTGGGAGGCAAGGCAGTCGACTGGCCTGGAGGCAGTCGACTGCCAAAACCCACAGAAAGTTTGCGGCCTCGGACCAGTCGACTGGCCTTGGGGCAGTCGACTGGTATACCCCGAAACTAGCCATTGGCTAGCTGTTGGCTAGACGTTGGCCAACAATTAATGCTGGGCCAGTCGACTGCCCTTGGGGCAGTCGACTGGTGTGAGGCTGGACAGACTGCGAGTCTGTCCTTTTCACCTATAAAAGGAGCACCTTTTTACACGTGTACGGTACGGTTCCGTACAGTAACGAGGTGTTGCCCAACTGAAAAATGTTCTTGCTTCCTCTCACTCAATTTACTTCATTCTGTAAATAGGAAGATCGCCGTTGTAAATGTTTCTCCACCTGAAGGAGATTTTCATAGTGAAAGTTATGCTCGCGGCGAGGATCCTTAAATTAGTCACCCATCTGGGTGGATACTGTAACGACCCAGCCCATTTGGAGGCCCATTCGGCGGCCCATTTGGCGACCCCTTACTATTCTGTGGGTCGTCGACCGTCGACCGTCGACCGTGCCATTACTAATACTAGGTCTTTCCACTCCTGGGCGTGGATTTTTGCCTTCCCAGGATTTGAACCCTGGACCCAGGCTTAAATCTAGTTCTTTATGAATCCTGAATACCAATTGAGCTATAGCTCAATTGGTATTCAGGATTCATAAAGAACTAGATTTAAGCCTGGGTCTAGGGTTCGAATCCTGGGAAGGCAAAAATCCACGCCCAGGAGTGGAAAGACCTAGTATTAGTAATGGCACGGTCGACGGTCGACGGTCGACGACCCACAGAATAGTAAGGGGTCGCCAAATGGGCCGCCAAATGGGCCGGGTCGTTACAATAAAAAGGCGCCTTTCAATTGTAACGACCCGGCCCATTTTGTGGCCCATTTGGCGGTCTCGACCGTCGACCGTCGACCGTGCCGTTACCAATACTAGGTCTTCCCACTCCTGGGCGTGGATTTTTGCCTTCCCAGGATTCGAACTCTAGACCCAGGCTTAAATCTAGTTCTTTCTGAATCCTGAATACCAATTGACTGGTGACAAGGATTACGTCCATACGAGTGCTGATAGCTATAGCAGCACTGTATGACCTTGAAATACACCAAATGGATGTTAAGACTGCATTCTTAAATTGTGAATTGGAAGAAGAAATCTACATGGAGCAACCCGAGGGGTTCGTAGCTCCGGGAAAAGAGGACAAGGTGTGTCGACTTGTTAAGTCGTTGTATGGACTTAAACAAGCGCCTAAACAGTGGCACGAAAAAATTGACAAAATAATGCTGTCAAACGAATTCAAAATAAATGAATGTGACAAATGCATTTATGTCAAAAGCACACCTGAAAGCTATGTAATAATCTGTCTATACGTAGACGATATGCTTATAATGGGAAGTAATCATGATATAATCATGAATACTAAGAAAATGTTGACCAGGAATTTCGATATGAAAGATATGGGTCTAGCAGATGTCATATTGGGAATTAAAATTCTCAAGACATCCCATTTGGTGGCCCATTCGGTGGCCCATTTGGCGACGCCTTACTATTCTGTGGGTCGTCGACCGTCGACCGTTGACCGTGCCGTTACCAATACTAGGTCTTTCCACTCCTATAGCTCAATTGGTATTCAGGATTCACAAAGAACTAGATTTAAGCCTGGGTCTAGAGTTCGAATCCTGGGAAGGCAAAAATCCACGCCCAGGAGTGGGAAGACCTAGTATTGGTAACGGCACGGTCGACGGTCGACGGTCGAGACCGCCAAATGGGCCGCCAAATGGGCCGGGTCATTACAATAAAAAGACGTCTTTTTATTGTAACGACCCGGCCCATTTGGCGGCCCATTTGGCGGTCTCGACCGTCGACCGTCGACCGCGCCGTTACCAATACTAGGTCTTCCCACTCCTGGGCGTGGATTTTTGCCTTCCCAGGATTCGAACTCTAGACCCAGGCTTAAATCTAGTTCTTTGTGAATCCTGAATACCAATTGAGCTATAGCTCAATTGGTATTCAGGATTCACAAAGAACTAGATTTAAGCCTGGGTCTAGAGTTCGAATCCTGGGAAGGCAAAAATCCACGCCCAGGAGTGGGAAGACCTAGTATTGGTAACGGCACGGTCGACGGTCGAGACCGCCAAATGGGCCGCCAAATGGGCCGGGTCATTACAGATACCAAGTAAAATACTTTTGTTAGCATTGTATCATTTTCCTTTACATATTATTTCCGCTGCGCTAACAATTCTGTAGAGATCGAAACGATCCGAAAAAGTGCATTCACCCCCCCTTTGTACGCCTTAGACGATCCTTCAGTTGGTATCAGAGCCGGTGCATTTTGGAAGATCTAACAGTTAACCAGAACAATTATGATGGCGTTTCAGGAGGGATACTCAACCGCACGACCTCCGTTCTTCAATGGGAACGACTTCGCCTATTGGAAAGGTAGGATGGAATACTATCTCATAAATGATATCGAAACTTGGATAAGTGTTGCAGATGGCTTCGAGGCGCCCGTCGATGAAAGAGGAGACCCAACACCGATGAGATCATGGTCAAAGGTGGTGATGAAAAGGGCGCAATCAAATGCCAAGGCCACCACCACATTACAATGCGGGCTCTCGAAGGAGCAACTGAACAAGGTGGGGTCGTTCAAGAGCGCCAAGGAACTATGGGACAAGTTGGTGGAGTTGAACGAGGGGTCAAACGAGTCCAGAAGAGCAAAGAAGGACTTGCTAGTGGCCCAACTACAACCCTTTCCATGAAGAGCAACGAAACCGTCAGCCAGCTACATGGAAGGGTGAAAGAAGTGATAAATGAGCTCCATGTGATTGGAGAGAAGATAGAGAACCGGGACATCGTCAGGTACGCTCTACAAGCATTCCCAAGAACCACCTTGTGGGCATCCATGGTTGATGCTTACAAGGTATCAAGGGACTTATCTTTAGTTAAATTAGACGATTTGTTCTGTGAATTTTAACTGCACGAGCAAGCTAACATTTCAGCCAAAGAGAAAGGTATTGCTTTTGTTGTAGAAAATGAGAAGAAGAGGAGGAAGGAGAAGAAGAAGATGGTCTACTCATCTTCATCATATTCAGAGGAGTCAAGTACCTCTATGGATAGTGACCAAGAGGCCTTCATGGTAAGAAAATTTCGTAGAGCATTTAAAAGTTTATCTAACAAATCCTATGCTAGGAAAGGGGCCAAAGTTAAGAGTAAGGCCAAGGAAATAATCTGCTACAACTGCCACCAAGAGGGACATATGAAGAACGAGTGTCCCCAATTGAAGAAAAGGGATGACAAGAAGGAAGAAAAGAAGAAGAGTGATGTAACGCCCGCCTTTTACCCACACCTTAAGGTGTGGCGAGAAGGGCGTCGTTACGCTTAACATATATGTACGTATAAAACATCCTAATGTAGCGGAATAATTTTTTTTCTTCTACACAAGCTTTTAACCATGCAACTAATACATGAAACATCTATATATGCCTAAACTTGTCATTCATGAACTTAGTGACATTAGACTTAGCATATTAACGACATGCATGGCATCATAACCTAACCATTCCATAACTTATTCATTATCATCATAAGTAGCAAGTAACTTATCCGTAATCATAGCATCATGAGTCTTAAGTCATTCATTAGGCATAACCATATAAACATAGCATAGATTCTAAGGAGGCATCTCAAAACTCAAGACATGCGATATGCGTAAATAAAAGGATCTTTTGCCAAGTCACCACCACACACACATATGCTCTTGCCTCTCCTGCTGCTTCCCTTAGTAACCTCTTGCTTGATCTGCGGTACGAGGAAAATAAGACTATAAGCACACAGGCTTAGTAAGACCCTTTCCTACTCACTAAAACCATACGTCATTTAAATATAAACATATCAAGTATCTGACATAACATAATTCTGAACATAAAACATAAGCATAATCTTGGCATAAGTCATAAGCATATGAACAACTAACATAGCATGATTCATAACATCGACATAAATCTACCACATACTTAGCATAGCATAATTCTTAACGTACATGAACATGAAACATACTTATTCATGGCATAATTCTTAGCATACATGAACATGAAACATGCTTATTCATGGCATAATTCTTAGCATACATGAACATGAAACATACTTATTCATGGCATAATTCTTAGCATACATGAACATGAAACATGCTTATTCATGGCATAATTCTTAGCATACATGAACATGAAACATACTTATTCATGGCATAATTCTTAGCATACATAAACATGAAACATGCTTATTCATGGCATAATTCTTAGCATACATGAACATGAAACATGCTTATTCATGGCATAATTCTTAGCATACATGAACATGAAACATACTTATTCATGGCATAATTCTTAGCATACATGAACATGAAACATGCTTATTCATGACATAATTCTTAGCATACATGAACATAGTCTTAACATAGCATAAACATAGAATCTACTTACCCTGACGCGATGCATAACATGAATGAATGCATGAGTCAATGCATTTACTACATAAGGATGCTTAGTTTTAAAATCATACTTTTAAATGCTTAACATAAACATAACATCATTGGGGTCCCCGGCTTGTACCACATACATACATCATAAGCGCGCATCCCTAAGTAAATACGAGGTAGCGAGCCCCGACCTACTAGGGTAGGAACAGCTACGGTAGTTCCAAACACCAGGGCGTTCTTAAGGTGCCCATCCCTGTTGGACAGCTTCGGTAGTCCCAGAACCATGGATAGCATAGTCGGTAGTCCAGAACTGGGGCGTTCTTAAGGTGCCCATCCCTTGGACCCTTACTTCGGTCCGGTACAAGCCCATTCATAAAAAATGAAATAATTATGCATGCTTCATCATTCATACTTGTCATTCATACTTATCATTCATACTTATTTCATATCATCGTTATGCCTTCATCATTCATACTTATCATTCATACTTAAGGCATAACCATCATCTTCATTCATAGTTATCATTCTTTATTCATAAAATAGGACTTACATGCATAATCATGTTTCTAGTCATAACGTTATCTTGGTTCATAAAGCTTGCATGATCATGATACATAAATAAACATACATTTCATACATGATACATTTTATCTAGCATACATAATCCTAGTATTCATCATAAAGCATGGATGGTAAGCACATATAAACATGCCGCATACTACTAGGGTTCATGGCATTCATCCTAACACATGCATATACCTTCATAACACCATAAATCTATTATAAGCATTTATCAACATACATGCTTCCTTCTATTTATCATAACATGCTCCTACATCAATTACATATATTCATGGTATATGATCTAAATATTCATGAGTAAAGCATAACATAAAATCTAACATACAAGGTCATGTTATATAACACATAAACTAAGATATTGGTAACATAAAGATCCTTACATCATGCTTAACTATGTACTAACATCATGGTAACTTATAAACATACATTCTTGAGACCTTAACCCAACCCAAACCCTAGGTTTGGGTCTTGTCCGAAACCTTAGGGGGATGTGAATCCATAGAAAATTTTCCTAGGTCATGATTAACATTCCATACCTTACATATCATGCCATGGGAGACCATTTGAACCCTTGATTGGACTTAACCCTAAGTCCTAGGCCTAATCCATGTGTTGGCCGAAACCCTATAAGGGTAACAAGCCCATAGGAAAATTCATATAATCACCCTTATTACCCATAAGATGTCATAGGAAACATACTAACCATGCTTGGAAAGATTTGAGTTTACCCTAGCCCTTTAACTTTGATGTGGCCGAAACCCTAGGGGGTTCTTAGGGTGCTACAAAACTCCCAAAATCATACTTTTATGCTTAACCTATCATGAGTAAACATTTGAAAATATAAAAGAGGTCTTTAACATGATTTTTAGCCCAAAACATGGCTTGGCTGAAATCTTCACAAGTCCTAACCATGGATTTTTTCAACATATCATGGCAATAAGAACTTAGATCATGACAAATATCTTGAAAGCTATCATACCACAGGTGAGAGGGGTCTTACCTTCCCTTATCTTGGATTTAATCCTTGGATAAAGAAATAGGAGGAACCTTCTTGACTCCAAACTTCTCCTTAGCCCTTGTAGCCTAGTGGAGAGCCTTGAGTCTTCAAGATAGAGCCCTTGGTGGAACTTTTTTTTCTAAGAGGAGAGCCCTTGTGGTTTCGGCTAGAGCAAGGAGGAAGAAGAAGAAATGAAGAGGAGAAGGGAAAATGTAACTCCCATGCCACATTTACACCACATTAAGGAGGGCAAGTGAAGAGTCATGGTGTCTCTTCCCTTGATGACTCTTCATTTTCCCTAAGTCAACCAAAATCCACTTCATTCTCTACTAGCACTCCCTTGCTAGGTAAATTGGTCAGTACATGCATGGTGGTACCATAGGTCCAAGGTTCAATCCTTGGGCATGTACTTTATTTTTCTATTTTATTTTATTTTATTTTTATTTTATTTCCGAAAATCCCCTAAAAATTCACCCATGATCATGCTAATATTCCTAATTAAAACCTATTTATGTTTATATTAAATTTCACCTAAAATCCACTATTAATCATGGTCTTAGAAAAGTCCATTAGTACTTAGCTTCTCAATTTAAATGAGAAATTATGGATAATTAGGCTAAGGTTCGTACTAGTATCTCTAGGTTCCTCGAACACTATCTAGTCATGATCAATATTTTAAATAAAATATTGAAGAAATTTTCCGGGTCGTTACAAGTGACAAGAAGAAATCAAAGGGAAAGGAGAAGGGTGCCACCAACCTCAAGGCGACTTGGGATGATCCCTCATCCTCAGAGGAAGAAGAAGAGCAAGTCTCCCACTTTGCTCTTATGGCACAAGATCACTCAGACTCATCGGATGATGGACGAAGCTGAAGTAGTTAAAATGAGAGCTCCTCCTCTTCATCATCAGAGTCAGAAGCTTCCGTAAAGGTGAAGGAGGCCCCAACTATGTGGATAGTAGATAGTGGATGCTCAAGACACATGACCGGGGATGTGAGCATGTTCACCACTATTAGCTACCTAAGAGAAGGGACGGTCTCCTTTGGGAATAGTGGAAAGTTGAGAATCATTGGTAGAGGCACAATTGAGGTATCTCCCACCATTTCCATACATAAAGTACTTTTAATCAAAGACATGAAATTCAATTTATTAAGTGTAAGCCAATTATGTGATGCCGGTTTTAAAATTGAATTTTATGCTAGAAAATGCATCATTAGACATAATGAATCAAGTGATACCATATTAGAAGGATTTAGAGAGGCGAATTTATACTATCTTGATCTATCTTATGCTACTAACAATGTTGTTAAGTGTCTCATGTCTAAAGAAGAAGAAGGGTGGTTGTGGCACCGGAGACTTGGACATGTCAACATGAGAAGCATTGCAAGAGTGGCTAAGGAAGAATTGGTGAAGGGGCTCCCAATGATTAAGTACAAGAAGAACAAGTTGTGTGATGCATGCCAAGAGGGTATGCAATCAAAAGCATCACACAAAGGTAAAACTCTTATCACCACCTCCTTACCTTTAGAACTTTTGCATATAGATTTATTTGATTGTCATAGTACTCCCTCACTTGTAGGGAGTAATTATTGCCTAGTAATAGTAGATGATTTTTCTAGGTTTACATGGGTCGATTTCTTGAAACAGAAGGATGATACCCTAGAGATCTTCATAGGATTTAGTAAAAGGGTAGAAAACGAAAAGAACGTCAAAATAAACCGATTTAGGAGTGACCATGGTGGGGAGTTCCAAAACACAAATTTCACACAATTTTGTGTTGAAAATGAGTACAAGCATGAGTTTTCATGCCCAAGGACTCCTCAACAAAATGGGGTAGTTGAGAGGAGAAACCAAGCCCTACAAGAAGCTGCTAGGACTATACTTAATGCATATTCCCTTCCTAGTTATTTATGGGCCGAAGCGGTTAACACCGCTTGCTATATCCAAAACCGGGTCTTGGTACTTAGGTTTTTAGGAAAACACCTTTTGAACTTTGGAATGGAAGGGTACCACAAGTCCACTATTTTAGGGTCTTTGGATGTAAAGTCTACATCTTAAATACCAAAGATGACCTAAGAAAATTTGAGTCAAAAGCTGATAAAGGGATTTTCGTAGGGTACTCCTTAACTAGTAGGGGTTATAGAGTGTACAACAAGAGGACAAAAGTGATTGAGAAGTCCTCGAATGTTAAATTTGATGAAACAACTAGTACCTACCCTAGGAAGGCCTCAATTGATAAAGACATAGAGGAGGTCCAACCCCTTGCCCAAAGAATCCAAGACCTACTTTTGGAGGGCAATGATCACGGGTGAGTAAGATGTACTCTAGAGGATGAGGAAGAAGGAGTAAATGAACCTACAACCTCTAGGCCCTTGAGACATCACTGTAACGCCCGCCCTTATATCTACTCTCGGGGCGGGGTTACGTACATTCAATCATATAGTAATATTTTTTTTTCTATCTTCTAACATGACATTATAACAACAATGCAAGGACTTAAGAGAACTAGGTACTAAGCATGCTTGCAAAAATTATCAAGTGACATTAAATGACATGATAGGTTCACATATTGTTTCACACCATAATATAATCCTAGTCACTAACATTCCTTGTTAAGGAACATAAACATGAGCATAATAAAGTAGATATAAAAAGTCTTTCTTCCCGAGCCACCACCCCACACATCTTCAGCCTCCTACCTCTTCCTTCCATTTAAGTGTTATCTGCAGCATAAGATAACACATAAACTAGTAAGCATAATGCTTAGTAAGGATCCTGTCCTACTCGCAAAATCCGTGCAAAAGAATATAGCATGTACACAAATTCAATCATAAGCATAAGTTCATCAAAGCATATTAAACATCTAAGTTTCTAAGCATGCAGTATCAAGTACCATAAGCATACTCTTCACATTTAACAAATGTTTTCAATGAATGTTTTCAAAACAATTCCATAATGGTATTACTTAAAACTACATCCATATCATATTGGGCCCTGTTGTGTACCAACTATCGCGCGGAAACTATTGCGCGTTCCCTAATGAATTAGGGTAGCGAGCCACCAATTCATTAGAGCAGGACCCTTCCGTCCTACCGAAGCCACGTTAACATGCACCCCGGATTTATTTAACGACCCCCTTCCGAGTCGGGTACACAACTTAAAAGTAAAATACTTATCATGCTGTTACATATATGCTAAGGGATACTCCATATTCACTCTTATGGGACACACCACTCTTCAAGGGTGCTCATGATCCCGTAGGGACACACCACACAACATAAGGGGTGCTCTTGATCCCATACTTATTTGAGTATCCATTTAAGCATTTTAACATATCACATGCAATTTCATAAATGTACCCCATGGGCTATAAGGCATGCTCATACATACATCATATTTCATACATGTTCATATATTCATCATATTTCATACATGTTCATACATGCATCATATGTCATACATGTTCATATATTCATCATATTTCATACATGTTCATACATGCATCATATGTCATACATGTTCATATATACATTACATTTCATACATGTTCATCATATTTCATCATGCATCATATTTCAACCACTTACCCTACCTTAGACCTGACAAGCTTTGGTCACATAGGTCATACTCATATCGTAGAAAGTGGTAGCATGCTATCAATTAAGATTTCAATCAGACATCTCATTTAAACACCTCATACATAAACATATCAAAGCATGCTAACAATTAAGGTTTCCTTATCAACCATTCCATTTAACACCACATACATATACATATGATCATCCCCAACCATAAACATATATCATAGGGTAGTTTGACCTTTACAAACCCTAGTCCTAGTGGGTTGGCCGAAACATCAAGAGTAGGGAAATATTAGGACTTTTGCATTAATCATTCACACATACATTTATTCAAACACCTTGTATACTTATCTTAAACATGGATATATTGTAGGATAATTCAACCCTCACTAACCCCTTTTTCTAAGCCTTGGCCGAAACCCATCCAAGTTCAAAACCCTAGGTTTTGCTATCACAAAAATGTAGGGACACAACATATAGGTATACTCTAAATTCCAAGGGGTCTTCACATGCATCAAGGGGTAACCAAGGTCCCTTCTTGGGTGTTGGCCGAAACCTACACAAGGGTGTAACCCTAGGTTTTGTTCACAACATTTGTATAAACCACACATATACATATATCCTAAGTTCCAAGGGTCTAATTATGTAACAAAAGAGAGCAAGGCCTTCCCCTAAGGGGGTGGCCGAATCTTACAAGAACCAAAACCCTAGTTCTTCTTCCCTTTTGTTCAACTATCATGAAGGAAATCAATATACACATATTCCCTAAGTATCAAGGGTCTAATCATGTAACAAAAGAAAACAAGGCCTTCCCCTAAGGGGGGTGGCCGAAACATACAAGAACAAAAACCCTAGGTTTTTGTTTACAACATGTTAAAGGATACCACATTCAAGAACTATTACACTGCAGGCGAGGGGATACTTACATCCTTTCGCTTGATTTCTACTTCTCTAAGATCTTAAGGTGCCCTTGGTTGAAGGAAGGTGAGTGTTTCCCTTGTTTGCCTTCTCTTAGAAATCTTGGCCCTAGTAGAAGGCAAGAACCTTAAAGGGTTCTTCTTCCTTCCAATTCCCTAGGGTTAAAACCCTAGGGTTTACTTTTCGAAAATGGAGAGGGAGAAGAAGAGACTTTCGGTGGAGAAGTGAAGAGGAAGATGAAGAGGTAGTTATTCTAACCACTTCCTTCTCTTATTTATACTTTTCTCTTGAAGAGACATGTCTCTTCACTTCCCTAGCTTTTAACAAGCATGTTTCTCCTTCTCTAACAAGAAACATGGCTTGGTGCAATGGTTAAGACATTGCTAGTGCAACTAGGAGGTTCAAGGTTCAATCCCTGCTTCCTCCCTTCTATATTTCCTTTTTATCACATTTTACACTAATCCAAGCCCATTAAGCCAAGCCCATCATGAAATCTCATAATATTAATTATATTCCATGAATTCATATATTTCATAATATTTCATGATAATATTTCATGAATTCCATAATATTTCATATTTATGAATTCATAATATTTCATGATACTATTTCATGAATTCCATAATATTTCATATTTATGAATTCATAATATTTCATAATATTTCATGATACTATTTCATGAATTCCATAATACTTCATATTTATGAATTCATAATATTTCATGATACTATTTCATGAATTCCATAATATTTCATATTTATGAATTCATAATATTTCATAATATTTCATGATACTATTTCATGAATTCCATAATACTTCATATTTATGAATTCATAATATTTTATAATATTTCATGATACTATTTCATGAATTCCATAATATTTCATATTTACGAATTCATAATATTTCATAATATTTCATGATACTATTTCATGAATTTCACCATATTTCATATTCATGAATTTATATATTTCCTAATATTTCATATGGGAAATTTCGGGGCGTCACAATCACCATGATCACCCTATTGACCAAATAGTAGGTGATGTAACTCAAGGAGTAAGGACAAGGTCCTACTTTAGAGATAAACTAGTCAAATAGCTCTAATCTCCCAATTGGAACCCATGTCCATTGATGAAGCATTGGGAGATGTTGATTGGGTTTTAGCCATGCAAGAAGAGCTAAATCAATTTGAGAGGAGTGAAGTTTGGGAGTTAGTTCCTAGGCCCAATGATTGTACTATTGTAACCACTAGATGGGTGTTTAGAAACAAACTAGATGACCATGGTAAAATCACTAGGAACAAGGCTAGATTGGTAGCTAGGGGGTTTAACCAAGTTGAGGGACTAGATTATGATTAAACTTATGCCCCCGTAGCTAGGTTAGAATCAATTAGAATTCTACTAGCCTATGCCGCTCACATGGGTTTCACACTCCACCAAATGGATGTGAATTGGCATTCCTTAATGGGATCAATAAGGAAGAGGTCTATGTAGAACAACCCCCCGGGTTTGAGGACCCTAACTATCCAAGACACGTATATAAATTAGGAAAAGCCTTATATGGATTGAAACAAGCTCCCCGGGCTTGGTATGAAAGGCTTTCTTCATTTCTAGTGTCTAAGGGGTTTAGGAGAGGAACAATTGACCCTACATTGTTCCTAAAATCTAAGGACAAGGAGATATTTGTTGCCCAAGTCTATGTAAACGATATCATTTTTGGGTCAACAAATAATGACTTCCTACAAGAATTCATCAAGTGTATGGAAGATGAATTTGAGATGAGTCTTGTAGGAGAGTTAACCTTTTTCTTAGGCATTTAAGTTAAGCAAACTAATGAAGGTACACATGTCTTTCAAACCAAATATGCTAAGGAGATGTTAAAGAAATTTGGTTTAGAAAATGCTAAGGTAGCATCTACACCCATAGGAACCAATGTGAAAATGGATAGTGGTAGACTCTAAACAATATAGGAGCATGATTGGTAGCCTCCTATACCTAACCGCTAGTAGACCCGACATACTTTTTGCGGTAGGTATGTGTGCAAGGTACCAATCTTATGCCAAAGAGTCTCATTTGGTTGTAGTCAAGAGATTCTTAAGATATGTAAAAGGGACCCTTAATGTCGGACTTTGGTATCCTAGAACCCCTAGTGTTGACCTAATTGGATATACCGACTCGGACTATGCGGGTTGCAAGTTAGATAGGAAGAGTACAAGTGGAGGGTGTCAATTCCTTGGGTCTTCCTTATTTTGTTGGAGTAGTAGGAAACAACCATGCGTTGCCCAATCAACAACGGAAGCGGAATATGTGGCAATGGGTGGTTGTATTTACCAACTCCTTTGGATCATGCATACCTTAGAGGATTATGAGCTACATTATACCAAGGTCAAAGTCTTGTGTGATAATGTAAGTACAATCAACCTAACTAAAAACCCGGTTCACCATTCTAGGATAAAACACATTGAAGTGAAACATCACTTCATTAGAGACCATGTGGCAAGGGGAGACATAGAACTACACTATGTTGAATCAAAGTCGAACCTAGCCGATATCTTTACCAAGCCTCTTTCGGAATCGGAGTTCACATCCTTAAGAAGAGGCCTTGGAATGTGTTTTGTGGAAGTATAGGATGAACTTGGAGACATTAGCTTTGAATAAGGGTGCTTGATCCATTAGGGTGATACATTTGGCTCACTTGTACTTGTGGCACATTGTTGAACCATTAAAAGTATCAATATATGAAAACTAGACCAACTATGGAGAAGGCAAGTGTTTAATCAATAGACACTTTGCCCAAAGATCATAGTTGGACATTTTAAACTTTTGAAAACTATTTTATGTCTTACATACTTTGCCATGCTTTTAGAATTCATATGACTGCAAAATTGGTTTCAAAGTTTGATACAAAATGTAGTGGTTTTCAATGATTTTGGATTTTTGTCAAAAGCCATGCATGTTTGAAATTTTATATGGTTTAATATTTTTCCCTAATAGAGTATAACATTTCAAACATGTATGCAAAATTTACAATTTTTGGAATTTTCTAGAATTTTCTGGAAGTTTCTGAAATTCGATAGAAAAGCTGAAAAATCACACTGATGGAGTATCAGTTGACTGCCCCATGGGCAGTTGACTGGCACGCCTGTTTTCAGCCACTGTGAGAAATATCAAAAATTCCATATTCTCACATTTGATGTCATAGGGTTTGGTTGCTTGAGGCAATCATTTTGATGGTGTCAAAGGGGGAGAATGGGTGGTTTAAGTTAGAATTTTGACTTAAAATGGATGATTTTAGGTATTTTATTTATCTAACTTAGAACTTGAATGCTTGAATGTTTAAAATGGAGAAGACATGGATTAAGGGGAGGTACCTCTTAGGTTTTAATATGTCTTATATTTTTAACATATTGTTGTTAAGTGGAAACTTAACTTGGATTATGAGTATAATTGAAAATAAGAAGAAGACATAGATGAAGGGGGAGGTTACCTCTTAGGGATGTCTTAATTTTTCAATTGTTATGTGTTGCTATTGCTATTGTGGTTGTTGTTTATCTCTAACTTAAATATATTGCCACACATCAAAAAGGGGGAGATTGTTGAGGCAATCAGCCCTTAAATGATTGGAAGATCATGGTTTTGATGTGAGGGCGAATAGGTTTAAGGTTAGAGTGTTATGTTGTATTTGATGTGTGTGATTGAGTTTGTAGGACTTGGAGAATCACACATGGTGGACATATCCGAGGGACGAGAGCCAAGGGAGGAGAGCTCAGGAAGTGGACTACAAGGGCACACGTGAAGGGTGGTATGGAGGCAAGCCAAGGGAAGGCTTGCGTGCGCATCCGAGGGACGATAGCCAGAGGAAGAGGACTTCAAGGGGTGAGCCAAGGGAGCAGACCTGAAGGCACACGCGAAGGAGAAGGTCCGGAGTGGCTGGAACTAAGCTGGGAGGCAGGGCAGTCGACTGGCCTGGAGGCAGTCGACTGCCAAAACCCACAGAAAGTTTGCGGCCTCGGACCAGTCGACTGGCCTTGGGGCAGTCGACTGGTATACCCCGAAACTAGCCGTTGGCCAACAATTAATGTTGGGCCAGTCGACTGCCCCAGGCCAGTCTACTGCCCTTGGGACAGTCGACTGGTGCGGGGCTGGACAGACTGCGATTCTGTCCTTTTCACCTATAAAAGGAGCACCTTTTTGCACGTGTACGGTACGGTTCCGTATAGTAACGAGGTGCTGCCCAACTGAAAAGTGTTCTTGCTTCCTCTCACTCAATTTACTTCATTCTGTAAAGAGGAAGATCTCCGTTGTAAAGGTTTCTCCACCTGAAGGAGATTTTTATAGTGAAAGTTGTGCTTACGGCGTGGATCCTTGGATTAGTCACCCATCTGGGTGGATACCAAGTAAAATACATTTGTTAGCATTGTTTCATTTTCCTTTACATATTATTTCCGCTGCGCTAACAATTCTGTAGAGATCGAAACGATCCGAAAAAGTGCATTCACCCCCCCCCCCTCTGCACGCCTTAGACGATCCTTCACCAATGTCTAGTTTGCTAGCTCATGAAACACTTGCCTTTAGGCTTCTTCACACCAGCCTGAGGTCCCTGCGATGTTGCTGCCTTCTTGAACCCTCCATGTTTCTTCTTCTTCCTGCCTTTCAGCACAGAAGCAGAAACCCTTTGAGTCACTAAGGCATGTGAACTCTGACGAAATAGCCCCTCTGCCGCATGGAGTTCTCCTAGCAGTTCCCCCAATGTATACTCATGCTTCTTCATGTTATAGTTGAGCCGAAACTGTTCAAAACTCCTAGGCAAAGACTGGAGTATAATATCAACCTGGGTTTCCCCGTTGATTTGTGCTCCCAGTACCTCAATCTCATTGAGTTGAGCCATCATTGTCATGACATGATCCCTAACCGGTGTCCCTTCGACCATAGTAGTCGTCATCAGGTTCTTCATCACAACCTGCCTAGTGGTCGACCTTAGTGCCTGAAGAGTTCCTTGAGGTTTAGCATCATTACATAAGCAGTGGGCATGGCATGATGCTGATGTTGCAAAACATTCGACATAGATGCCAGAATGTAGCACCGCGCCATCTCATCTGCCTTGACCCACTTCTTAAAGCGCTCCCTCTACTCTTAACTAGAGTTCTCGCTAGGACTTTCAGGATAGTCCTCAAGGAGTACATACTGGTACTCTTCAGCAGTAAGGACAATGTCAAGGTTTCTCTTCCAGTCATTATAATTGGGGCCAGTAAGTTTATTTTCCTTAAGTATGGTCGATAGTGGGTTAAAGGCTATTTTGAAAATCCTAAGAATCACAACATACACTACTTTAGAAATCAAAAATAAATTGATTCCTCAAAACAATAAATTTTCAAAATCAACCAACACCTCAAACACCGAGAATTCGCATGCCACGTTAGTGTGGACGTATACAAATCCTACATTCGTTAGAGAAGGTTTTACCCATCAATCTTACTATCTTGTCAACCTAACTTTTTGACAAGTAAGATTAATAGTTCGTTCACTTCAGCCCTACAAATTATTAGCAGTGACTCCATTGGGGAGGATACTAATATTTATATCTAAGTGTTTACCATTGCACGACACTAAGAGAATTATTTAGGATTATGTGCCTTCCGTTGGGGAAATACACACACACTTTAATAATTCCCTATAATCTTTTCTGACCTTGTGATCCGCAGAACAAGCCTATCCGTTATGGAGGAAGGCACTCAGAGCCAACGCGCGGGCTTGTTCGCATCACATGTCAAATTGCAATGGAGGCCAGGGACCCTTATAGGGTCCCTCTCCCACTTAGTAATTTATTACGAGGAATTTTAACTAGCACGCACACAACAAGCACATAACCAACATAATTAAAAAGAAAATCTAGATTTTCTAACATTTCATGGCCTTGGTCTCCAATGCGCCTCCAGTCATGTCATCACCTCGTCCGCTCCTCCCTTCCTTATGCACAATCCACCTTGAGGGATCTCCGAGCCGAGATGACTAGCTAATTATTTACATCATTGATCCTATACTCCATAAAGTAGTGTACATAACATCTAGATCATATGTAAACAAAAAGCTCGGCTAAACATGTGTCATATTCAATTTCAAAAATTAAATACTACCTAGCCTCATCAACCCCGAGGATTAATTAATTTATAAAAATTGTATAACCATTCACAACAATTATTTGACCATGATAAGTTGGAATCTCGTGCCTAGAACACAAAGTTAGCCTACGCACATCCACATATCATCCAGCAAAATAAAATTATGAAAAATACAAAAAATTAACCAATCCTAAACACATAAAACCGGAAACCTTAGCTCTGATACCAATTATTGGGTATGTCTTGGTGGGGTTCCTAAGAGAATACTTGGTCGCCCTTGAGAGACCTCTCCATGTCTAAGGATTAAAATAATTTAATCTGAATGGAGACCCGTCTCCCAACAACCATCTCGTTGTCGTATCGAACGATCCAAATTACAACTCGGCCAATCACAATGATTGAGCCTTGTAATTTGCTTAACTGTTCGACCACGGAAAAGGCGACAACTGGATCACCGATTCATGTGTTTACGGTCGGGGTCCAGTTAGTTAATTAACCATGACAAACAATCAAAACAATTAACTAACACACATGAAATGACGAGGCAAAGCAATAAGGCACAAAAAGAATAAAGGAGCTATGTGTAGGGTTTTTCGGGCCACGAAAACCGCTTTTTCGCGTCGCGGAAACCCCGAAAGCCCCATTAGAAAGGATCCGAGTGAAGAAAGCCATTTCAAAAATTACGAGTGCTCGTTTACATGCTTCAAAACCCGATCTACTCCTAGATCTAAAGAGGGATAAACTTTTACCTTTGGTGCGTGCCCCGTTTAATCCCGCTCGCTCCTCGGTTGGTGTCGGATCTCAAGGGCGTCAAGTGCCGTCCCTCTAGAAGTATCCACACGAACAAAAGTAGATGGAGGAAATCCTTTAGATGTGCTAGCACCTTGTAGGATTCGGCCAAGAGGAGAAGAAGAAGAAGAACTCCAACAATTGGAGAGGAAGAAGAGAAGACCCACACTTAGAAAAAATGAAACAAAACCACCTTTTGTTCTCCCATGGTGGCCGGCCACTTAATGGCCATTAATGGCCATTAAGTGGCCGGCCATAATGGCCACTAATGGCCATTAGGTGGCCTTCCTTAACCCCCTTTCAATTTGAATTCAAATTCAAATGGGGGGGAAACCAAGCCAAGTCATCACTTGGTCAAGTCAAGGTGAGGTGGCCTTTTGGTCAAGTCAAACTTACCTTTTGTGAAATTTCCATATTTAGTCAAGTCAAACTTGACTCCATTTCTTCTCCCATGTCAAGTCTAACTTGAAGTGGAACCAAGTCAAGTCAAACTTGATTTGGATTTGGGTCAAGTCAAACTTGCCTTTTATGGACTTTCCATATTTAGTCAAGTCAAACTTGACTCCATTTCTTCTCCCATGTCAAGTCTAACTTGAAGTGGAACCAAGTCAAGTCAAACTTGATTTGGATTTGGGTCAAGTCAAACTTGCCTCTTATGGACTTTCCATATTTAGTCAAGTCAAACTTGACTTCATTTTTCTCCATCTATTTGTTCTTTGTGTGTGACCCTATAGGTTCTTGTAACGTTGGCAATGCTTCTAACCTCTTAGAAACATAAGCAATGAGCGGTATCTAGCAACACATCATTGCTACCCAAGTTACAAGAATGTTGAAATCCAACATCACCAATGTGACTACTAATTATGACTTTCATAATATGTGACAATGTCCTTCTATCGTCGATATCTAGATTGATCTTATATGAAGCATAGACCGTGTCATCCTCCAATCAATCTGTGTCTTGAACTCCAAGTAGACTCACTATAATCAAATAAGCTCAATATCTCATATTGCCTTATTTGGGCATGGCCATGCACTTAGTGGTCTCACTCTATCAAGACTATGATATCTCTCCCGTCATATAGGAGGGATAGATCCCATCTACATCACTCACATCCCTCCACATAATTTGTTACATACCCAGTAATCGCCTTTATAGTCCACCCAGTTACGGGTGACGTTTGACGAAACCAAAGTACATAACTCCTTATGTAGGGAACTATGGTGACTTCAGGTCTAAGGACTAATAGTCATACTAATAGTCACATGAGAAAGTATATGACACTCATATAACGATCCATGATACTTTCTCATGGCGGGCCATTCAGTATACATTCTCTAATGTATACCCATGTGTCAACTTGATATCTCATATCCATGACTTGTGAGATCAAGTCATCATGTTGACCTACATGCTAGTCTCTATGCATTAACATTGTCCTTGAATGTTAATACTTGACTAGGAATAATTAAGAGTAGTGTTCTCTATATCATCTCACTATCGATTCAACTAATCGATTGATATAGATAAGAACCTTCTACTCAAGGACGTTATTATACTAAGTTATTTGGCACCAATACACATAAGTACAATAACCATAAGAAATGCCTTTATATATAAGAAATGTATATACAAGAATATGATACAATGAGTCCAAAAAGTAATTATCATATGATTGGCTCTAGGGCTCTCACTAACAATCTCCCACTAGCACTAGTGCCAATCGCTGTAGTATCTAATACCCAATGACCTAGTGTGACCATCATGCTTTATCTGTGCCAAAGCCTTGGTCAAGGGATCTGCAACGTTAGCCTCTGTGGGTACTCTGCAAATCTTCACATCTCCTCGATCGATGATCTCTCGAATGAGATGGAATCGCCGTAGTATGTGTTTGGTCCGCTGGTGTGAGCGAGGTTCCTTAGCCTGCGCAATAGCTCCATTGTTGTCACAATAGAGCTGTACTGGGTCGGCTATACTAGGAACCACTCCAAGCTCAGTAATGAACTTGCGGATCCAAACTGCCTCCTTTGCTGCCTCAGATGCAGCAATGTACTCAGCTTCTGTTGTAGAATCAGCAACTGTATCCTGCTTTGAACTCTTCCAGCTGACAGCGCCACCATTTAAGCAAAACACGAACCCTGACTGTGATCTGTAGTCATCCTGGTCAGTTTGGAAGCTAGCATCACTGTAACCCTTTACAGTTAGCTCCTCTTCGCCTCCAAATATCAAGAAATATTCTTTAGTCCTTCTCAAGTACTTAAGAATATTCTTGACTGCTATCCAGTGACGTTCACCTGGATCTGACTGGTATCTGCTCGTCATGCTCAAAGCATACGAGACATCAGGACGAGTACATAACATGGCGTACATGATAGATCCTATGGCTGAGGCATAAGGGATCTTGCTCATGCGGTCTCTCTCCTCTCTAGAAGAGGGACCTTGAGTCTTCGAAAGACTCACGCCATGTGACATTGGCAGATTTCCCTTCTTGGAATTCTGCATGGCAAACCGTTGCAAAACGGTATCAATGTATGTACTCTGACTTAGGCAAGCAATCTTTTAGATCTATCTCTATAGATCTTAATGCCTAGAATGCAGGCTGCTTCACCTAAGTCCTTCATTGCGAAACAAGTCCCCAACCAAGTCTTCACAGACTGTAGCGAAGGGATGTCGTTCCCAATGAGTAGTATGTCATCCACATACAAGACTAGGAAGACTACTGTGCTCCCACTAACCATCTTGTAGACACAAGGTTCATCTTCGTTCTTGATGAAACCAAACTGTTTGATCGCATCATCGAATCGAAGATTCCAGCTCCGAGAAGCTTGCTTTAGACCATAAATGGCCCTATGCAGCTTGCATACTCTGCCAGTATGCTGTGGATCTACAAAACCCTCAGGTGTGTCATGTACACATCCTCGAGGAGGTTTCCATTCAGAAACGCTGTCTTGACATCCATCTGCCAGATCTCATAATCGTGGTAGGCTGCAATAGCAAGCATGATCCGAATAGACTTAAACATCGCTACTGGAGAAAAAGTTTCATCATAGTCAATACCATGAATTTGCTTGAAACCTTTAGCTACCAGTCTACCCTTATAGGTATGAGTAAGTCCATCCATGTTAGGCTTTCTCTTAAAGACCCATTTACACCCAATGGGTTTGACCCCTTCAGGTGGATCAACCAAGGTCCAAACTTGGTTAGTGTACATGGATTCCATTTCGGATCTCATGGCTTCCAGCCATGACTCAGAATCTGGGCTCATCACAGCTTCCTGATAGGTGGTAGGTTCATTCTCAATGATCATAACGTCATCATGGTCAGGCAAGAGAAATGAATATCTCTCAGGCTGACGACGTACCCTATCAGACCTGCGAAGAGGTAAGTCTACCTGAACAGGTTGTTGTTCCACAATTTCTTGTGTAACAATCTCATCCACAATTTCTTGTGGTTCCTGTTCAGTATCCATCAAGGGCTCAGTGCTATGGTCGTTGTCTTGAATTTCTTCAAGATCAAACGAACTCCCACTAGTCTTTCTAGAAACAAAATCCCTTTCTAGAAAGACCCCAGTCTTAGCAACAAACACTTTGTGTTGACTGGGAATGTAGAAGTAATATCCCTTAGTTTCCTTGGGATATCCCACGAAATAGCACTTATCAGATTTGGGTCCCAGTTTGTCTGAGACTTGACGTCGTACGTAAGCCTCACAACCCCAAACCCTCATGAAAGACAACTTGGGACTCCTCCCTGTCCATATCGTATATGGTGTCTTCATGACAGCCTTTGATGGAACACGGTTTAGTGTGAACGCTGCCGTGTCTAGAGCATATCCCCAAAAGGATATAGGAAGATCTGCGTGACTCATCATAGATCGTACCATATCTAATAAGGTACGATTCCTCCTTTCGGATACACCATTCCACTGTGGTGTTCCAGGGGGAGTGAGTTGGGATAGAATCCCAGACTCAGCTAGGTAGTCACGAAACTCATGGCTCAAGTATTCTCCACCTCGATCTGATCGAAGTATCTTAATACTCTTGCCAAGTTGGTTCTGTGCTTCATTTCTGAATTCTTTGAACTTTTCAAAGGATTCAGACTTATGTGTCATCAAATACACATAGCCATATCTACTGAAGTCATCAGTAAATGTGATGAAGTACCTGTAACCACCTCTGGCAGCGACATTGAAAGGGCCACATACATCACTATGTATGAGTCCTAACAAGTCTGTCGCTCTTTCGCTATGTCCACTAAAGGGAGTCTTAGTCATCTTGCCTAGAAGGCATGACTCGCATGTCTCATATGATTCAATATCAAATGAGTCCAGCAAACCATCCTTATGGAGCTGGGACAAGCGACTCTCATTTATGTGGCCTAAGCGACAGTGCCAGAGATAGGTTGGGTTCAACTCATTTGATCTCAACCTCTTGGTATTCACGTTATAGATAGGGCTTTCTAAGTCTAGAATATAGAGGTCATTCATCAGATGTGCGCTACAATAGAACATATCCTTTAAATAAACAGAACAACATTTGTCCTTTATTATGAATGAAAAACCTTTGTTATCTAAACATGAAACTGAAATGATATTCTTTGTTAGTACAGGTACATAACAACAGTTATTCAATTCCAGTACAAGCCCAGAGGGTAGAGATAGAAAGTAAGTCCCTATAGCAACAGCAGCAACCCTTGCTCCATTGCCTACTCGTAGGTCCACCTCGCCCTTGGCCAATGCCCTGCTATTTCTCAGCGCTTGCACATTTGTACAAATGTGAGAAGCAAACCCAGTATCTAATACCCATGATGTAGAAATAGAAAGGTTGACTTCTATAACATTTATATCTGAAGTAGAAGTCTCACTTCTCTTCTTCTTTAGATCTTCCAGGTATACCTTGCAGTTCCGCTTCCAATGCCCTGCCTGCCCTTGATATAATTGCTTGAGGTGGCCAATCATATCGTAAGCATTCATGTTCTCGTGTTGCTTCTGAAGCTCAGAGGACATGCAGCATAGCATTAGGCACGATACGTCTAACGCGTCGTCTTGATGCTTCTGATGAGCATCTCTAACGCTATGGATGGCTGAGGGAAGTGGTGCTTCAGGAACTGCTTGCTCTAGAACGTACAACTTACGTTCCTGTTTGAGGACTATCCTCAAGTTCCTGTACCAGTCCAGGAAATTAGCTCCAGTGAGCTTGTCCTTCTCAAGGACAGATCGCAGAGAGAGATTGTTCGTGTTTGACATGGTAATCTACAACATAAATGCAGAAAATAAATATCCACCATTGTATCATATTTATCATTTAACTAGGCCTTTAATTAAATGATGCTCCCACTGAATTATAGGGCTTTGGTAGAATCGAGTCATAGATGTGGTAAAACCACACTACTAATCCACACCAACTAACTATAATTCTCGTAGGTCAAGATCCACATCATACTACGCCTT
Source organism: Boesenbergia rotunda (assembly GCA_024364735.1). Classification (NCBI taxonomy): domain Eukaryota; kingdom Viridiplantae; phylum Streptophyta; class Magnoliopsida; order Zingiberales; family Zingiberaceae; genus Boesenbergia; species Boesenbergia rotunda. The sequence goes on along the minus strand of JAGFNQ010003173.1, from coordinate 178,467 downwards.
GAGTTAGCTTTGGCTAAATCGCCCAAGACTTAGTATGATCGGTAGGTACCAATTACCAATTACATCTCTATGCAACTCTTGTTTATAGGATCAAGAATTAACATTTATGAATAATCTTGAGTTAGCTTTGGCTAAATCGCCCAAGACTATTGATAAATGCGATCTTGTCCTACCTTTCCAACTATTGGAATATGCCTATAGTTAGGCTCGATCCAATTGAGCTAACTAGTTACTCAATCTAATTGAGCTCAATCTAACCCAAGCGTGATAGGCGGGACCAAGGTTGTCCCTCCGCATCCCACCAAGATTAAATGCATTGCTCTGCTTTGGCAGATTCAACAATCGCATATGATCATGGTAGTGATGGGTATCAAGGCTCGTTAGGCATATACGAGTTGATTTCGATTTAGATCTAATCTAATCGATGATGTGCATCGTATCAAGGCATTTATTAAATCTAATTTAACCTAAATGTGTACTAGGTGCACATCAAAATGTGGTTCCCACATTACATGTGCATCACATACACTCATGTATATTCTATTCTATACTAACATGCATCACATACATATAAGAAAAATAAAATATACATGAAAATTAAGTGTGATTAGTCATGGCCCTACTAAGATCTTCTCAAGCCAATGAGAAGATCTTTTGGTCAACCTAGGGTCTAGGCAGCAGCTTCTCCAAGCTCCTCCTTCCAGAACCCTATGTGTTGTCGGCTTGCTTCCCACGAGTCCGTCTTCTCCAGAATTGCCTTCATCTTTAATTTTGTACATTACAAAATTTATACTCGAGTTACATTCGAGTCTTAAACTAATTTTAACAGAAATAATTAAAAAAAAACCGACACGCAGGTCGCAATCACAATACAACACCCACAACACAAATAACGGCACGCAGGCCGTAATATGAATTACACACATATTTTAATCTAATTAAAATAGGGTTTTGGGCCATGATCATCACACTTCTGTACATAATTCAAAATTATGTAATTTTATAAATTTTATATAATTTTTCTACTGATTTTTAGAATTTTTCCGAGTCACAACTCCGCGGCGGTCCCGGTAAGCGGGTTTCGAGCGTAATCGCGAGACAAGGCCCCTTGCGGGGTTAGGGGCAGCGCCCCTACTCGTGAAATAACCTTCACGAGTGTCTTCTTGCGATTATACAACACTTTAACCCGCTGTCCCAAAAACCATTTGGGCGAAACTTGCCGTTTCAGAGAAGTTTTTCTCGGTGGCAAAGTCTACAAGTGCTTCGCACTCGTCACTTTGCCTCTACGAGAAAAATTACTCAAAAATCCTAAAATTTAGAAAAATTACAGAAGTAAATATTTATCTAAATTTTGTATCTAATACAAAAAAAATAAAAACAAAACGAGCACAAGCTTCGCTCGTGGCTCTGATACCACTGTAGGGTTTTTCGGGCCACGAAAACCGCTTTTTCGCGTCGCGGAAACCCCGAAAGCCCCATTAGAAAGGATCCGAGCGAAGAAAGCCATTTCAAAAATTACGAGTGCTCGTTTACATGCTTCAAAACCCGATCTACTCCTAGATCTAAAGAGGGATAAACTTTTTACCTTTGGTGCGTGCCCCGTTTAATCCCGTCGCTCCTTTTGGTGTCGGATCTCAAGGCGTCAAGTGCCGTCCCTCTAGAAGTATCCACACGAACAAAAGTAGATGGAGAAATCCTTTAGATGTGCTAGCACCTTGTAGGATTCGGCCAAGAGGAGAAGAAGAAGAAGAACTCCAACAATTGGAGAGGAAGAAGAGAAGACCCACACTTAGGAAAAATGAAACAAAACCACCTTTTGTTCTCCCATGGTGGCCGGCCACTTAATGGCCATTAATGGCCATTAAGTGGCCGGCCATAATGGCCACTAATGGCCATTAGGTGGCCTTCCTTAACCCCCTTTCAATTTGAATTCAAATTCAAATGGGGGGGAAACCAAGCCAAGTCATCACTTGGTCAAGTCAAGGTGAGGTGCCTTTTGGTCAAGTCAAACTTACCTTTTGTGGAATTTCCATATTTAGTCAAGTCAAACTTGACTCCATTTCTTCTCCCATGTCAAGTCTAACTTGAAGTGGAACCAAGTCAAGTCAAACTTGATTTGGATTTGGGTCAAGTCAAACTTGCCTTTTATGGACTTTCCATATTTAGTCAAGTCAAACTTGACTCCATTTCTTCTCCCATGTCAAGTCTAACTTGAAGTGGAACCAAGTCAAGTCAAACTTGATTTGGATTTGGGTCAAGTCAAACTTGCCTCTTATGGACTTTCCATATTTAGTCAAGTCAAACTTGACTTCATTTTTCTCCATCTATTTGTTCTTTGTGTGTGACCCTATAGGTTCTTGTAACGTTGGCAATGCTTCTAACCTCTTAGAAACATAAGCAATGAGCGGTATCTAGCAACACATCATTGCTACCCAAGTTACAAGAATGTTGAAATCCAACATCACCAATGTGACTACTAATTATGACTTTCATAATATGTGACAATGTCCTTCTATCGTCGATATCTAGATTGATCTTATATGAAGCATAGACCGTGTCATCCTCCAATCAATCTAGTGTCTTGAACTCCAAGTAGACTCACTATAATCAAATAAGCTCAATATCTCATATTGCCTTATTTGGGCATGGCCATGCACTTAGTGGTCTCACTCTATCAAGACTATGATATCTCTCCCGTCATATAGGAGGGATAGATCCCATCTACATCACTCACATCCCTCCGCATAATTTGTTACATACCCAGTAATCGCCTTTATAGTCCACCCAGTTACGGGTGACGTTTGACGAAACCAAAGTACATAACTCCTTATGTAGGGAACTATGGTGACTTCAGGTCTAAGGACTAATAGTCATACTAATAGTCACATGAGAAAGTATATGACACTCATATAACGATCCATGATACTTTCTCATGGCGGGCCATTCAGTATACATTCTCTAATGTATACCCATGTGTCAACTTGATATCTCATATCCATGACTTGTGAGATCAAGTCATCATGTTGACCTACATGCTAGTCTCTATGCATTAACATTGTCCTTGAATGTTAATACTTGACTAGGAATAATTAAGAGTAGTGTTCTCTATATCATCTCACTATCGATTCAACTAATCGATTGATATAGATAAGAACCTTCTACTCAAGGACGTTATTATACTAAGTTATTTGGCACCAATACACATAAGTACAATAACCATAAGAAATGCCTTTATATATAAGAAATATATATACAAGAATATGATACAATGAGTCCAAAAAGTAATCATCATATGATTGGCTCTAGGGCTCTCACTAACAATCTCCCACTAGCACTAGTGCCAATCGCTGTAGTATCTAATACCCAATGACCTAGTGTGACCATCATGCTTTATCTGTGCCAAAGCCTTGGTCAAGGGATCTGCGACGTTAGCCTCTGTGGGTACTCTGCAAATCTTCACATCTCCTCGATCGATGATCTCTCGAATGAGATGGAATCGCCGTAGTATGTGTTTGGTCCGCTGGTGTGAGCGAGGTTCCTTAGCCTGCGCAATAGCTCCATTGTTGTCACAATAGAGCTGTACTGGGTCGGCTATACTAGGAACCACTCCAAGCTCAGTAATGAACTTGCGGATCCAAACTGCCTCCTTTGCTGCCTCAGATGCAGCAATGTACTCAGCTTCTGTTGTAGAATCAGCAACTGTATCCTGCTTTGAACTCTTCCAGCTGACAGCGCCACCATTTAAGCAAAACACGAACCCTGACTGTGATCTGTAGTCATCCTGGTCAGTTTGGAAGCTAGCATCACTGTAACCCTTTACAGTTAGCTCCTCTTCGCCTCCAAATATCAAGAAATATTCTTTAGTCCTTCTCAAGTACTTAAGAATATTCTTGACTGCTATCCAGTGACGTTCACCTGGATCTGACTGGTATCTGCTCGTCATGCTCAAAGCATACGAGACATCAGGACGAGTACATAACATGGCGTACATGATAGATCCTATGGCTGAGGCATAAGGGATCTTGCTCATGCGGTCTCTCTCCTCTCTAGAAGAGGGACCTTGAGTCTTCGAAAGACTCACGCCATGTGACATTGGCAGATTTCCCTTCTTGGAATTCTGCATGGCAAACCGTTGCAAAACGGTATCAATGTATGTACTCTGACTTAGGCCAAGCAATCTTTTAGATCTATCTCTATAGATCTTAATGCCTAGAATGCAGGCTGCTTCACCTAAGTCCTTCATTGCGAAACAAGTCCCCAACCAAGTCTTCACAGACTGTAGCGAAGGGATGTCGTTCCCAATGAGTAGTATGTCATCCACATACAAGACTAGGAAGACTACTGTGCTCCCACTAACCATCTTGTAGACACAAGGTTCATCTTCGTTCTTGATGAAACCAAACTGTTTGATCGCATCATCGAATCGAAGATTCCAGCTCCGAGAAGCTTGCTTTAGACCATAAATGGCCCTATGCAGCTTGCATACTCTGCCAGTATGCTGTGGATCTACAAAACCCTCAGGCTGTGTCATGTACACATCCTCGAGGAGGTTTCCATTCAGAAACGCTGTCTTGACATCCATCTGCCAGATCTCATAATCGTGGTAGGCTGCAATAGCAAGCATGATCCGAATAGACTTAAACATCGCTACTGGAGAAAAAGTTTCATCATAGTCAATACCATGAATTTGCTTGAAACCTTTAGCTACCAGTCTACCCTTATAGGTATGAGTAAGTCCATCCATGTTAGGCTTTCTCTTAAAGACCCATTTACACCCAATGGGTTTGACCCCTTCAGGTGGATCAACCAAGGTCCAAACTTGGTTAGTGTACATGGATTCCATTTCGGATCTCATGGCTTCCAGCCATGACTCAGAATCTGGGCTCATCACAGCTTCCTGATAGGTGGTAGGTTCATTCTCAATGATCATAACGTCATCATGGTCAGGCAAGAGAAATGAATATCTCTCAGGCTGACGACGTACCCTATCAGACCTGCGAAGAGGTAAGTCTACCTGAACAGGTTGTTGTTCCACAATTTCTTGTGTAACAATCTCATCCACAATTTCTTGTGGTTCCTGTTCAGTATCCATCAAGGGCTCAGTGCTATGGTCGTTGTCTTGAATTTCTTCAAGATCAAACGAACTCCCACTAGTCTTTCTAGAAACAAAATCCCTTTCTAGAAAGACCCCAGTCTTAGCAACAAACACTTTGTGTTGACTGGGAATGTAGAAGTAATATCCCTTAGTTTCCTTGGGATATCCCACGAAATAGCACTTATCAGATTTGGGTCCCAGTTTGTCTGAGACTTGACGTCGTACGTAAGCCTCACAACCCCAAACCCTCATGAAAGACAACTTGGGACTCCTCCCCGTCCATATCGTATATGGTGTCTTCATGACAGCCTTTGATGGAACACGGTTTAGTGTGAACGCTGCCGTGTCTAGAGCATATCCCCAAAAGGATATAGGAAGATCTGCGTGACTCATCATAGATCGTACCATATCTAATAAGGTACGATTCCTCCTTTCGGATACACCATTCCACTGTGGTGTTCCAGGGGGAGTGAGTTGGGATAGAATCCCAGACTCAGCTAGGTAGTCACGAAACTCATGGCTCAAGTATTCTCCACCTCGATCTGATCGAAGTATCTTAATACTCTTGCCAAGTTGGTTCTGTACTTCATTTCTGAATTCTTTGAACTTTTCAAAGGATTCAGACTTATGTGTCATCAAATACACATAGCCATATCTACTGAAGTCATCAGTAAATGTGATGAAGTACCTGTAACCACCTCTGGCAGCGACATTGAAAGGGCCACATACATCACTATGTATGAGTCCTAACAAGTCTGTCGCTCTTTCGCTATGTCCACTAAAGGGAGTCTTAGTCATCTTGCCTAGAAGGCATGACTCGCATGTCTCATATGATTCAATATCAAATGAGTCCAGCAAACCATCCTTATGGAGCTGGGACAAGCGACTCTCATTTATGTGGCCTAAGCGACAGTGCCAGAGATAGGTTGGGTTCAACTCATTTGATCTCAACCTCTTGGTATTCACGTTATAGATAGGGCTTTCTAAGTCTAGAATATAGAGGCCATTCATCAGATGTGCGCTACAATAGAACATATCCTTTAAATAAACAGAACAACATTTGTCCTTTATTATGAATGAAAAACCTTTGTTATCTAAACATGAAACTGAAATGATATTCTTTGTTAGTACAGGTACATAACAACAGTTATTCAATTCCAGTACAAGCCCAGAGGGTAGAGATAGAAAGTAAGTCCCTATAGCAACAGCAGCAACCCTTGCTCCATTGCCTACTCGTAGGTCCACCTCGCCCTTGGCCAATGCCCTGCTATTTCTCAGCGCTTGCACATTTGTACAAATGTGAGAAGCACACCCAGTATCTAATACCCATGATGTAGAAATAGAAAGGTTGACTTCTATAACATTTATACCTGAAGTAGAAGTCTCACTTCTCTTCTTCTTCAGATCTTCCAGGTATACCTTGCAGTTCCGCTTCCAATGCCCTGCCTGCCCTTGATATAATTGCTTGAGGTGGCCAATCATATCGTAAGCATTCATGTTCTCGTGTTGCTTCTGAAGCTCAGAGGACATGCAGCATAGCATTAGGCACGATACGTCTAACGCGTCGTCTTGATGCTTCTGATGAGCATCTCTAACGCTATGGATGGCTGAGGGAAGTGGTGCTTCAGGAACTGCTTGCTCTAGAACGTACAACTTACGTTCCTGTTTGAGGACTATCCTCAAGTTCCTGTACCAGTCCAGGAAATTAGCTCCAGTGAGCTTGTCCTTCTCAAGGACAGATCGCAGAGAGAGATTGTTCGTGTTTGACATGGTAATCTACAACATAAATGCAGAAAATAAATATCCACCATTGTATCATATTTATCATTTAACTAGGCCTTTAATTAAATGATGCTCCCACTGAATTATAGGGCTTTGGTAGAATCGAGTCATAGATGTGGTAAAACCACACTACTAGATCCACACCAACTAACTATAATTCTCGTAGGTCAAGATCCACATCATACTACGCCTTGAGTTAGCTTTGGCTAAATCGCCCAAGACTTAGTATGATCGGTAGGTACCAATTACCAATTACATCTCTATGCAACTCTTGTTTATAGGATCAAGAATTAACATTTATGAATAATCTTGAGTTAGCTTTGGCTAAATCGCCCAAGACTATTGATAAATGCGATCTTGTCCTACCTTTCCAACTATTGGAATATGCCTATAGTTAGGCTCGATCCAATTGAGCTAACTAGTTACTCAATCTAATTGAGCTCAATCTAACCCAAGCGTGATAGGCGGGACCAAGGTTGTCCCTCCGCATCCCACCAAGATTAAATGCATTGCTCTGCTTTGGCAGATTCAACAATCGCATATGATCATGGTAGTGATGGGTATCAAGGCTCGTTAGGCATATACGAGTTGATTTCGATTTAGATCTAATCTAATCGATGATGTGCATCGTATCAAGGCATTTATTAAATCTAATTTAACCTAAATGTGTACTAGGTGCACATCAAAATGTGGTTCCCACATTACATGTGCATCACATACACTCATGTATATTCTATTCTATACTAACATGCATCACATACATATAAGCAAAAATAAAATATACAAGAAAATTAAGTGTGATTAGTCATGGCCCTACTAAGATCTTCTCAAGCCAATGAGAAGATCTTTTGGTCAACCTAGGGTCTAGGCAGCAGCTTCTCCAAGCTCCTCCTTCCAGAACCCTATGTGTTGTCGGCTTGCTTCCCACGAGTCCGTCTTCTCCAGAATTGCCTTCATCTTTAATTTTGTACATTACAAAATTTATACTCGAGTTACATTCGAGTCTTAAACTAATTTTAACAGAAATAATTAAAAAAAAACCGACACGCAGGTCGCAATCACAATACAACACCCACAACACAAATAACGGCACGCAGGCCGTAATATGAATTACACACATATTTTAATCTAATTAAAATAGGGTTTTGGGCCATGATCATCACACTTCTGTACATAATTCAAAATTATGTAATTTTATAAATTTTATATAATTTTTCTACTGATTTTTAGAATTTTTCCGAGTCACAACTCCGCGGCGGTCCCGGTAAGCGGGTTTCGGGCGTAATCGCGAGACAAGGCCCCTTGCGGGGTTAGGGGCAGCGCCCCTACTCGTGAAATAACCTTCACGAGTGTCTTCTTGCGATTATACAACGCTTTAACCCGCTGTCCCAAAAACCATTTGGGCGAAACTTGCCGTTTCGGAGAAGTTTTTCTCGGTGGCAAAGTCTACAAGTGCTTCGCACTCGTCGCTTTGCCTCTACGAGAAAAATTACTCAAAAATCCTAAAATTTAGAAAAATTACAGAAGCAAATATTTATCTAAATTTTGTATCTAATACAAAAAAAATAAAAACAAAACGAGCACAAGCTTCGCTCGTGGCTCTGATACCACTGTAGGGTTTTTCGGGCCACGAAAACCGCTTTTTCGCGTCGCGGAAACCCCGAAAGCCCCAATAGCAAGGATCCGAGCGAAGAAAGCCATTTCAAAAATTACGAGTGCTCGTTTACATGCTTCAAAACCCGATCTACTCCTAGATCTAAAGAGGGATAAACTTTTACCTTTGATGCGTGCCCCGTTTAATCCCGTTCGCTCCTTTTGGATGTCGAATCTCTAGGACGTCAAGTGCCGTCCCTCTAGAAGTATCCACGCGAACAAAAGTAGATGGAGAAATCCTTTAGGTGTGCTAGCACCTTGTAGGATTCGGCCAAGAGGAGAAGAAGAAGAAGAACTCCAACAATTGGAGAGGAAGAAGAGAAGACCACACTTAGGAAAAATGAAACAAAACCACCTTTTGTTCTCCCATGGTGGCCGGCCACTTAATGGCCATTAATGGCCATTAAGTGGCCGGCCATAATGGCCACTAATGGCCATTAGGTGGCCTTCCTTAACCCCCTTTCAATTTGAATTCAAATTCAAATGGGGGGGAAACCAAGCCAAGTCATCACTTGGTCAAGTCAAGGTGAGGTGGCCTTTTGGTCAAGTCAAACTTACCTTTTGTGGAATTTCCATATTTAGTCAAGTCAAACTTGACTCCATTTCTTCTCCCATGTCAAGTCTAACTTGAAGTGGAACCAAGTCAAGTCAAACTTGATTTGGATTTGGGTCAAGTCAAACTTGCCTTTTATGGACTTTCCATATTTAGTCAAGTCAAACTTGACTCCATTTCTTCTCCCATGTCAAGTCTAACTTGAAGTGGAACCAAGTCAAGTCAAACTTGATTTGGATTTGGGTCAAGTCAAACTTGCCTTTATGGACTTTCCATATTTAGCCAAGTCAAACTTGACTTCATTTTTCTCCATCTATTTGTTCTTTGCGTGTGACCCTATAGGTTCTTGTAACGTTGGCAATGCTTCTAACCTCTTAGAAACATAAGCAATGAGCGGTATCTAGCAACACATCATTGCTACCCAAGTTACAAGAATGTTGAGATCCAACATCACCAATGTGACTACTAATTATGACTTTCATAATATGTGACAATGTCCTTCTATCGTCGATATCTAGATTGATCTTATATGAAGCATAGACCGTGTCATCCTCCAATCAATCTATGTGTCTTGAACTCCAAGTAGACTCACTATAATCAAATAAGCTCAATATCTCATATTGCCTTATTTGGGCATGGCCATGCACTTAGTGGTCTCACTCTATCAAGACTATGATATCTCTCCCGTCATATAGGAGGGATAGATCCCATCTACATCACTCACATCCCTCCGCATAATTTGTTACATACCCAGTAATCGCCTTTATAGTCCACCCAGTTACGGGTGACGTTTGACGAAACCAAAGTACATAACTCCTTATGTAGGGAACTATGGTGACTTCAGGTCTAAGGACTAATAGTCATACTAATAGTCACATGAGAAAGTATATGACACTCATATAACGATCCATGATACTTTCTCATGGCGGGCCATTCAGTATACATTCTCTAATGTATACCCATGTGTCAACTTGATATCTCATATCCATGACTTGTGAGATCAAGTCATCATGTTGACCTACATGCTAGTCTCTATGCATTAACATTGTCCTTGAATGTTAATACTTGACTAGGAATAATTAAGAGTAGTGTTCTCTATATCATCTCACTATCGATTCAACTAATCGATTGATATAGAAAAGAACCTTCTACTCAAGGACGTTATTATACTAAGTTATTTGGCACCAATACACATAAGTACAATAACCATAAGAAATGCCTTTATATATAAGAAATGTATATACAAGAATATGATACAATGAGTCCAAAAAGTAATCATCATATGATTGGCTCTAGGGCTCTCACTAACACTATGGGAGAATTATACCTTTCCTTTTACCTCGCGATCTTCTACCGTATGACCCTCCCCTCTTGGATGTCGTGTGGGCGATGATCTACCATGAACCATGGTCACCAAGTTGATCCATATCTACACACCAGGTACTAGTAGATAACACCGCTAATCATGTTACAACGACAGAAGAAAAAGATCTACCTTTGTCTTGACGATGAGGATAGTTCGCCTTCCAATGTCCCGGCAGCTAGCTTGTGAAGCACTTGCCTTTCAACTTCTTCACACCAGCCTGAGGTCCCTACGATGTTGCTGCCTTCTTGAACCCTCCCTGTTTCTTCTTCTTCCTATCTTTCGGCACAGAAGCAGAAACCCTTTGAGTCACTAAGGCCTGTGAACTATGACGAAATAGCCCCTCTACCGCCTGGAGTTCTCCTAGCAGTTCCCCCAATGTATACTCATGCTTCTTCATGTTATAGTTGAGCCGAAAGTGTTCAAAACTCCTAGGCAGAGACTGGAGTATAATATCAACCTGGGTTTCCCCGTTGATTTGTGCTCCCAATACCTCAATCTCATTGAGTTGAGCCATCATTGTCATGACATGATCTCTAACGGGTGTCCCTTCAACCATAGTAGTCGTCATCATGTTCTTCATCACAACCTGCCTAGCGGTCGACCTTAGTGCCCGAAGAGTTCCTTGAGGTTTAGCATCATTGCATAAGCAGTGGGCATGGCCTGATGCTGATGTTGCAAAACATTCGACATAGATGCCAGAATGTACCACCGCGCCATCTCATCTGCCAAGAATAATCCAAACATAAATCCTACTATTCCCTTCCTCCACTACGTGCATCCGAACATTGCTCCCTTGAGTAAATTCTCTTCTCTCCAAGTTGCGTGAACAACTTCCTCTCTCTAAGCAACTCCAAGTTGCGTGCGGCAACTTTTCCTGATCGAAGAAAATTGTTGCGCCTCCAAAACACTTTCTTCTGCTTCATGTAAGTTTCCGTGAGGTAACTGATTTCCTTCAAGCAAGTTGTCGTGAGGCAACTTGCTACTGCTCCAAGTAAATTCTGCCTTGTTGTTGCTCCAAGCGTGAGTGAACAATGCCTTTGAGCAAGTTGCCGAGGGAACTTGCTACCTTCGAGCAAGTTATAGCAAGTTGTCATGAAGCAACTTGCTACTGCTCAAGCAAGTTGCCATGGGGCAACTTGCAACCACCCAAGCAAGTTGCCATGGGGTAACTTGCTACCGCTCAAGCAAGTTGTCGTGAGGCAACGTGCTACCTTGAGCGGAGAAGATCAGAATTTGCATGAGCATCTTGAGGGAGAAGAAAATTACGGTGAGGGTGAGAGAGAGAGAGAGGAGAGGAGGAGAGAAAAACTTAGGGTTTTCTAGTGTTTTAATTGGATTAATTCCTTAACTTGGTTTCATGCCACATGGGGTATATATAGGGCTAGATAGGGACCATGAGGAGGAGTTGGATCTTGGCCTGCTAATGGATTCAAACTCGACCCATTAATGAAGATCCATTCCTCTAAAGGATCCTCATTGAATCACCTCACCAACCCCCATATTCACATATGGGCTCCACCTATGTCAATCCCCTCATGTTTAAGATATCGAATGCCAGTCAATTAATTTAAATTACTGACAATTTAAATTAATTAACTTCTGGGTCCTTGATTAGTATCACTCAACCATATCATCATGTCGGATCAAATCCACCTGTAGGGTTTAACATGATGAACCTTTTGAGCTCATCAAGAGGGCATCATCATCACGACTCACCAGGACACGTATTCCATTAATAATCAACGGCACACCATATAATTAATACTGTTTCCTAACTTACCGGCCGTATCAATCTAACAGAATAGATCTCGCCCATTGGTAAATCAAAAAAATAATAATTAATAATATGTGCTCGTTATTATATCGGTATTTAGGGATTGTACTCCATAATAAAATCTGAGTTCCGATCCAATTATCAAGACAATACAAATTGGATAACCTCTGGTTTTGGTCCTGCTCAATGTACTCAAAGCACACTAGTGTAATTCTATGGTCAAGACCAACCACACCTAATTACACTACAACCATCCCAATGGTTTATCCAATTCCATCTCGGCTGTGAGCCTCTACTTATACTAAGCAAGGAACTGATAACATGATCTTCCGTGTGACACCACACACCATATTATCTACAATGCGAAGTAAATGACTTTTATGCATGTACTAATATAAGCAAGTATCTAGTATTGTTGTGATTCTCTTTTCAAAATATAGATGATCTTATAAAAAGAGTAAGTCTTTTAGTATACACATCTAACACTTGGAGAGTCTTTGGACTGGGTCCATGGTGATCTATGACAAGGATCATCCGCTTTGAAGAGATAATTCCAGTCATATGGATTTGTTCAAAGGACGGATGAGATTTGTGTATGTAAGTGATGTGACAGAAAACAAAGAGATATTCTTGTGCTATACGTAGATAATATTTTGTTGATTGGCAACAATAACGAAATACTATCAGACGTAAGGGTATGATTGTCCAAACAACTATGAAGGACTTGGGAGTAGTAAGACAGATCCTTGGGGATCAAAGATCTAAGGGATCTCCAGACAAGGATGATGTGCTTATCCCAAGCTTCATATAAAACACTATCCTAACCCGTTTTAGCATGGAAACCTCCAAGAAAAGTTTTGTACATTTCAGTTATGGAGCTACTCTATCTAAGGAGATATGTTTAGATTATCAAAGGAGATAGAGTAGGTAATGGCGGTTCCTTTAGCATCGGCTATAGGAAGCCTCATGTATGCTAAAAACGAGACCAAATATCTGTTATGCCGTGGGCATGGTTAGCAGATATTGGAGTATCCCAGGTCAATGAAATTAGACTGCAGTAAAGGCATATATTAGTGCCTGAGAAGGACTAAGGATTATATACTGGTTTACCAGGCAGACCAATCTCCTATGGGTTATATGGATACAAAATTCCAATCAAGATAGGGGCAAATATAAGTATTCCTTGGGGGTTTTGAGTTTACTTTTTAGGAGGTGGAACCATTGTATGGGAGAGTGTCACGTAGCGGCTGCGTGATGGACTCCACCATGGAAGCTGGATGGATGGCAGTCTCTGAGACAACCAAGAAAGCTACATAGTTCAGGAACCTCAAGATGGACTTCAATGTGATTCCTGGGTTGCTCAAGGCTATCACATTTTGTTGTTATTAAAAATGGTGCAGTTGCAAACTCGAAGGAATCACGAGTCTATAAAGCGAGTAAACACATATAGCACAAGTACCACCGAGGAGAGAAATAGCTGTTGTTGCCTAGATTACATTAGAGGATGACCTAGGGAGATCTTTTCACTGAGGCCTTGGTAGCGAGAGCTTTTAGGCATGGGGAGGATCAAGGGGTCAGATGTATGACATTTTGAAAATAACAAAGCCTTTTAGTATAAGTGGGAGATTGTTAGGATGTATACTAAAAGCCTTGATTTTGGTTAAAGAACATCTACATTTTGAAAAGAGAATCGCAAAATCACACGTTGCATATTTATATTAGTATATGCACAAAATGTCTCATACATTGCATTGTAGATAACATGGTACGTGGTGACGCACAAAAGATCATGTTATCAGTTCCTTGCAGAAGTATAAGAAAGAGGCTCACAACCGAGATGAAATTGGACAAACCATCGGATGGTTGTAGTGTAATTAGGTGTGGTTTGTCTTAACCATAGAATTACACTAGTGCGCTTTGTGCGCATTGACTAGGACCAAAAGAGAGATCATCCAATTTTATACTAACTTCACAAATTGGATTAGACCTCGGTTTTATATTATGGAGTACAATCTCTAAATCCCGAAATAATAACGGGCATGTGTATTTAATTATTATTATTTTGATTTACCAATGGACGAGATCTATTATGTTAGATCGATAGGCCCGGTAAGTTGGGTAATAATATTATCTACATGGTGTGCGATTGATTATTGAGGGAATCCGTGTCCTGGTGAGTCGGGATGATGATGCCCCCTTGATGAGCTCATAATGATCATTATGTTAAATCTTGCAAGTGGACTATGGTCCAACATGATGAAAAGGTTGAGTAGTACTAGTCAAGGATCAAGAGGATAATTAATTAAAATTGTCAGTAATTTAAATTAATTATCGGGCATTCGATATCATAAACACGGGAGATGGACGACTCATAATAGGTGGAGCCCATATGAAAATATGGGGGTTGGTGAGGAAGTTTAATGAGGATCCTTTAGTGGAATGGATCTCCATTAATGGATCGAATTTGGATCCATTAGCGGGCCAAGATCCAACTCCTCCTCATGGTCCCTACCATAGCCCTATATATACCCCATGGGAGTCATGATACAAGCCTAATTAATCATGGAATGAATCCAATTAATCATCAAAAAGCCAAAACCCAAAAACGCTAACCCTCTCTCTCTCCTAGGGTTGTTTGCGCCGGGTGAAGAAGAGGAGAAAGGAAGAAGATTTCTCCCTCAACCATCTTCATCTCTTCCTCTTCGTTTGCGTGTAGGATGACCAGGTCTAGAAGGTGCGCTGTGGTGCTCGGCGAGGAGAGAAAGCAAAGGGAGAAGGGTCGCCGGCGGTGATCATGGAGGGATGCGGCGCCGACGGTGAGGAGGAGAAGAAATTTGTTTCTTCACATCCTCTTCCTTTGCGTGCACAAGTTGTGAGCAAGGAGGAGAGGCGATCGGCGGCCGAGAAAACAAGGAGTTTCATTGTTTGGCGCCGGCGAGGTTGAAGAAGAAGGAGCTAGGGTTTCGGTGGGTTTTGGGGAAGAAGAAAGAGATTGTCTCAGCTTCTTCTTCCATCTTCTTCATCTTCCTATTCCCCACACCTCAGCTCGCTTGTGGCCAGAGCTCATTGGGCGGCGATGGTCGCCGGTGACGCAAAGTGGAGGAGAAGGGGTGGCCGGTCGAAACCCAAGGCTAGGGTTTCTTTGGTAAGTGGAAGGGATTGAAGAAGGTGATTAATCGCAAGCCTTCGTGACTCCGCATCTTGGTAGCTCGTCGCCCACACGACGCCCAAGAGTGGAGGGTCATATGGTAGAAGACTGCGTGGTAAAAGGCGAGGTATACCTCTCTTTAGCTCCTCTTGTTTTCTTGGTTATTTGCTTTGATTATTCTTGTCATTGCATGTGTTTTAATTAATTATCATAGTTTAATTAATTGCTAATTAATATTGATAATTAATTATGCCATGGACCCCGATAATAAACATAAAAACCGACGATCCATTCGTTGTCTTTTTCCGCAGTCGATTGATTCAGAAAGTTACAAGGACTTAACTTTGGTTTTGGCTAAGTTGCGACTTGAATCAATTGACACGACGACGAGACGGTCGTTTGGGAGACGAGTCTCTATTCAGATTAAATTTTTAATCCGTAGACATAGAGAGGTCTCTTATTTTTGACCTCGCGGTTGCTTAGGAAACCCACCGAGCTATTCCTATCAGAAAGCTCCCCCTTTATACCATAATCTTTTGATAGAATGTATATTGAAATTCATCATATAAACATAATAACAAGATAATAACACTTCATATAAGCATTACTAAGACATGAATTAAGAATTCATATGGAACCATAAATAAGTACTACAAATATCCTCAAATATCACAATATCAAATATAGTGTTTGAGAGATAATAGAAGAACATGCCCAAGCTACACACACTCTCAACACCATCAGATCCCAGTCACGCTGAAACTATGCATCACCGCCAGGAGGAGGAGGAGGAGGGGCCTAGTACATCAGATTCCAGCGCTGCATCATCTCATACATATCATTCTGTCGCTACTGAAAACTATGAAAGTACTCCCTGAGACCGTGAACCTCCCCCTCAATAGCAACTTGTCACTGCTGAAAACTATGAAAATCCTCCCTGAGCCCATGAACCTCTGCCTCTAGTCAGAAGAACCGCTCCTCTGTAATCCCAACAGGAGCAGCAGCAGGCGGAGCAGTAGGAGCAGCCTCTTCATCCTCATCATCATCAGAGCTGGAGGATGCATGACGACGTCGCCAGACCATCACTCCCTGCTGTCTCTCAATTCCAGCCAAGGAGAACTGCCGAGAACCTATCTAGTCGTAGTCCTTGGACAGTTGATGAATCTGACCTTTAGTGACGCTAATACCTCTAGATAAAAAGAATTCGGTCAAAATATAACTGAATGACATGTAGATTTTCCTATTGACGTCATGCGAAAAATGTACAATAGATGCGAATACATGATGGGCGATGTCAATGTCTAACCTCCTCTCTAAAGCATACATCATTACCAAGTTAGGTAGCTGATCATTGACCTCCTCTTGGTGACAATGGGCAAGATGCAGTATAGGACAATTTTATAAAGAATGTTACTAACTGCAGTCATGTCTCTAGCTATAAAAATACACTGCAGAGGAGGTCGAGGATTATCAAAATAATGGCGGTGAATTTGGTCAATGTTCATGTTAGCCAAGATTAATGGATCAGTGATATTAGGGAAGCATGTAAATGGGTTTTCTGAAACATGACACCCTAAGAATAATCATAATAATGCAGGTGACAACGAGATGGTGACTCCCCCTACCATGGACTCATATGCCATGTCATCGGGACTACTATATATGAAATTTGCATAAAACTCCTTGCAGTGATCATAGTTTACATAATGTTGACAGTATACAAACTTTTCAAACCCAAAATGAGTGATAATCTCAATGAGGTGAGGAGTGTTCTCCTGAAAATATGATTGACTGAGTATCGACAATTCATTAGAATGAAGTCGACATTTTCAAATCTCCGCCGGGAGACCTCGGAATGGAACCGTGGTGCCGCAAGATCTATGGGAGGTTGTTGGGACGATCCCTCACCATCCCTTCTCTTTTGCCTAGCCGTAAAATGAAATTACCATATGCATGTACCATGAATGACAAGATAAACATGCACAAAATGAAGAGTTAGTCATGAATAACGGACTAAATGGGAAAAATAAGGCAAATAATTCATTACCGTCTCTCCATTCGTTGCATGATGGAAAATGATCAGGTTTGACTCAAGGAAAGTGCTTTGCTTGCCCTAGATTTGGATCTAAGGTGAAGGAGGGCTAGAAACACAATTTCAAGGTCGTAGGAGGCCTTAGAGGAGTTAGGGAGATCAAAGGAGGAAGATGGCGACAAGAGGGGCGTTAAAACCCTAGGTTTGGTCACCACCGAGCGGGGTGTTCTTTTAAAGATTTGCGGCATCAGTCGACTGCCCCTGGGACAGTGGACCGATGGAGTAAACAGAAAGATCAGTCGATTGATGGAGGATCAGATGATTGATGCATAGAAATCCTTAGTTCCTGGATCGAACTGTAAGATGTGTATACTGTAAGACATGACTTCTTTATATGAACATCTTCATTTTGAAAAGAGAATCACAACTACACTAGGTGCTTGTTTATATTAGTACATGCATGAAGTCCTTTACTACGCATTGTAGATAACATGGTGTATGGTGTTATATGGAAGATCATGTTATTAGACCCTTGCCTAGTATAAGTAGAGGCTTACAACCAAGATGGAATTGGACAAACCATTGGAATGGTTGTAGTGTAATTAGGTGCGGTTGGTCTTGACCATAGAATTACACTAGTGTGCTTTGAGTACATTGGGCAGGACCAAAACCCAAGGTTATCCAATTTGTACTGACTCAATAATTGGATAGGATCTCAGATTTTATTATGGAGTATTATCCCTTAATCCCGATATAATAACGGGCATATATTATTAATTATTATTTCTTTGATTTACCAATGGGCGAGACCTATTCTGTTAGATCGATCGGCACGGTAAGTTGGAAGACAATATTAATAATATGAAGTGCTATTGATTATTGACGGAATCCGTGTCCTGATGAGTCGGGTTGATGATGCCCCCTTGATGAGCTTAGAAGGTTCATCATGCTAAACCCTGTAGGTGGATTTGATCCGGCATGATTGTATGGTTTAGTGTTACAAGTCAAGGATCTAGAAGTTAATTAATTTGAATTGTCAATTATTTAAATTAATTAACGGGCATTCAATATCTTAAACACAGGGGGATAAATGACTCGTAATATGTGGAGCCCATATGAAAATATAGGGTTGGTGAGGAAGTTCAAGTAAGATCCTTTAGTAGAATGGATCTTAATTAATGGAGGTTTAGATCCATTGGTGGGTCAAGATCCAACTCCTCCTTTTGGTCCCTACCTTAGCCCTATATATACCCAATGAAGTCATGAAACCAAGGTGATTTTGGATGAACCAAAGGCTTGGGTTTTTCCCCTCCCTTCACTCTCCTAGGGTTCGTCTGACTCATCCTTGGTGTGGGTGGCGTCAAGGAGAAGAGAAGTTTCCTCTCCCTATTCTCTTCATTGAAGTGCACAGCTGGGACAAGGAGGAAGAAGAGCAATCTTCTCTCGGCTCTTTGTAGGCGTGCGAGATCTTCAAAGAGGAGAAGAGGTGGTCGGCGCCACCTTAAGGTGGATTTCCGTCGGCGGCAAGAAGAGGAAGAAGAAGGAGTGGTAACCGGGAGTGCCTAGGTTTGAGGTGAAGAAGAAAGCTTCTTTCACTTCTTCTTCATCTTCCTCATCTACTCCTACCTCCAATCCTCGGAGCTTGGTGGCCGGCGATCATCAAGGTGGAGCAAAGGATGGCCGGCAGCAACCCTTGAGGCTAGGGTTTGTGGTGCAACCTTGGAGAGAGGTATTGGTGACCTTGGTGACTTCAGTTCTTGGTAGACCGTCGCCCACACGACGTCCGGGAAGGGAGGGACATAAGGTAGATGGACGTGAGGTGATCGGGAAGGTATAACTCTTTCCCAAGCTCCCTTGTTTATTGTTGTGCCATGTTTGTTTGCCTTGTCATTTTATGTTAGTTAGTTTATTATTTTGATTTTGTATCATAGCCAATAATTTACTAACTGGACCCCGACCATAAAGACAAAAGCAGGCGATCCACTCGTCGCCTTTTTCGTGGTCAAATGGTCAAGCAAATTACAAGGCAAATTTTTGTAATTGGACGAGTTGTAATTTGGATCATTTGATACGGCACGAGATGGTCGTAGGAAGACAGGTCTCCATTTGAATTAATTTTTTTTAATCCGAAGACATGGAGAGGTCTCTCGGAATGACCAAGTATTCGCTTAGGAAACCCGCCAAGCCATACCCAACATGAACTGTGTGGGATCAGCTTGAATCGATAGAGGGGGGGTGTGAGTATCGATCGACAAACTTTTCAAAAAACTTAAGAGTAATTTGCGCAGCAGAAAAGAAAAACAACGCTAACACGTTTGTTTTTACTTGGTTCGAAGTCGCGGTCGGCTCCTACTCCAAGGACCACGGTCCTTAACCATTTATGATGGGTAATTCTATATTTCGTAAAATAATTACAAGTTGAAGTTCGAATATAGAATAAAAAATTACAGCACTTAAACTAAAATTATACCGGCGACCGGATGATTGGAGTGTCATAGCCACGGGTCGTCATTGGCGCTTGAGTCTTGAGCACAGAACGTTTAGAGCAGAGCGCTTGAAAGAATGCGTAGGAAATTGTTGTTCTGAAGCCAAGGGGGTGAACCCCTATTTATACACATAGCTGGGGCACTTGTGTTGAAGGGGGCGCCTGACACGTGGCCCTCACTACGTAAAACTCAATCCACAGTCTTGGCCAGCGCTTATTCACTCAACCAGGGAGCCTGAGCTGACTGGGGCGCCTTTGTTGCTGTTCTGAGGCTTTGCTCTGAGTGGTTCTTGTTGGGTATGTCTTGGCGGGTTTCCTAAGTGAATACCTGGTCGATACGGGAAACCTCTCCATGCCTACGGATTAAAAAATTTAATCCGAATAGAGATCCGTTTCCCATCGACCGTCTCGTGCCGTATCGAATGATCCAAATTGTAACTTAGCCAATTACCAAAATTTGCCTTGCAATTTGCTCGACCGTTCCACCGCGAAAAAGGCAACGAGTTGATCGTCGGCTTTTGTGTTTATGGTCGGTGTCCAATTATTTAATTATTAACTATGATATCAAATCAAAATAATTAAATAATCATCAAGAAATTACGAGGCAAATAAGTAAGGCACAAAATAAGAACATAAAGAGCCAGGGAAGAATATACCTTCTGTTACCTTATGATCTTCTACCGTATGACCCTCCCCTCTTGGATGTCGTGTGGGCAATGATCTACCAAGACCTGTGGCCACCAAGTCGATCCCTTCTCCTTGCGCCAACCAATCCCTAACCAAAGGGATGTCGTCGGCCGTTCCGAGGAGATATTCCAAACACAAACCTAATTAATTCTTTCCTCCACTACTAGCGCCTGAACAACAAGTATCATGGAGTTCTTGTGATCTGAGCAACTCGAAGTTACCCCACAACTCCAACTTGTATTCGCTCCTCCTGAGGGCTGCCTCACGACAACAAACGCCTCCCTGAGGCTGCCTCACGGTAGTGTGGTGCTGCCTCACTCCCTGGGCACCCCTTGGGCGCTGACACTGCCCTCCCTGAGCACTGCCACGGCAGCGCCCCCTTGGGGCTGGCACTGCCTCACGGCAGCGCCACCAGAAGGGGCGCTGGCGCTGCCCCTCCCTGGGCGCTGCCTCACGTCAGCGCCTCCTGAGAGCAGCGGGGCGCTGCCATGGAGCGCCTCCTGGGATGTTGCCTCACGGCAGCGATCCCGAGGCACTGCCTCCACGGCAGCGAACCCGTGAGAGAGAAAAAGAAGGAGGGGAGGAGAGGAAAAAAGAAAATAGATTAGGGTTTTGTGTTCTATTGGAATCAACCATCAACTTGGTTCTATGCCACTAAGGGGTATTTATAGGGCTACGATAGGGACCATGAGGAGGAGTTGGATCTTGGCCTGCTAATGGATCCAAAACCGGTCCATTAATGAGGATTCATTCCACTAAAGGACCCTCATTGACTTACCTCACCAACCCCCGTATTTACATATGGGCTCCACTTATTACGAGATCGTGCATGCCTGTTAATTAATTAAATTACGGACAATTTACATTAATTATCTTCCTTGATCAGTACCACTCAACCTTATCAACGTGCCGGATCAAATCCACCTACAGGGTTTGGCACGATGAACCTTTTGAGCTCATCAAGGGGGCATCATCATCCTGACTCACCAGGACACGGATTCTGTCAATAATCATCGGCACATCATATTATTAATATTATTTCCCAACTTACCGGGTCTGTTGATCTAACAGAATAGATTTCGCCCATTGGTAAATCAAAGAAATAATAATTAATAATATATGCTCGATATTATTTCGGGATTAAGGGATCATACTCCATAATAATATCCTGAGGTCATATCCAATTATCGAGTCACTACAAATCAGATAACCTCAGGTTTTAGTCCTACCCAATGTACTTAAAGCACACTAGTGTAATTATATGGTCAAGACCAACCACACCTAATCACACTACAACCATCCCGATGGGTTGTCCAATTCCATCTCGGTTGTGGGCTTCTATTTGATACTAAGCAAGGAACTGATAACATGATCTTTCGTGTGACACCATACACCATGTTATCTACAATGTAAAGCAATGGGACTTCGTGCATGTACTAATATAAACAGGCACCTAGTGTATTGTGATTCTCTTTTCAAAATAAGATGTTCATATAAAAAAATCATGTCTTTCAGTATACACATCCTACAGTTCTGGAATTACCATTTGTCTGGGGTGCCTGTCTCAACACAGGTGCCTAGTCAAACAGGGTGCCTCACACCATTGAGGCTCCTAGGTGTAGAAACCTTCATCCCTTCGTTCTTGCAACTAGGGTTAGTTCCAAAACACAAATAACATATAAATGATATAGATTTAAGCATGATTTACAGTCTGAGCTGTCTTGGTTCTGACTTTGGGCTTCCCAAATAGAACCCTAGGTCGAACTGACACCTAATGTTCCCTCCTACGGGGAACGTGTCCTCACCTACTCCTCTCAGGAGAGTTTACCTTTTTGCCAACCAGCTCCTCCGGTTAGACTTTTGCCCAATCCCTCGGATTAGGTCTTCGTGCCCAGTCCATGACTAAGACTTATTGCCCAACTTTACTCACCAGGTCATCGGTGCCCAGCCCTCGGCCAGGACTTATTGCCTAATTCCTCGAATTAGGACTTCATGCCTAGTCCATGACCAGGACTTATTGCCCAACCTTATGTCAGAACATAGGTGCCCAGCCCGTGACCAGGACTTAGTACCCAATTCTGAGAACCACGACTTCATACCTAGTGTACCTAGGACTTTTTCCTACACACTTGAGTAGCATTGTTAGATCACAATAAAACCTTAACTTCTGAACCCTTTGCCATTATCAAAACACAGGTATGACTTTGGTGCTTCCAGCACCAAAAATCTCCCCCTTTTTGATTTATGGCAACATGGTTCAAAAAGCTAAGTTAACAAGCATTTAAGGTGCATGTCTAACAAGAAAAAAACTATCACTTTTTATAAAACTATTAAGCTCCCCATGAAATATAACTTCTCCCCCTGAAATTTCAATGATATGCAATTTTTCAAAAAAATGTCTAAGTGTTTTTCAAACCAAAGCAAAGTATTTGCAAGACAATTTGTAGAAAAGGTTTGAAAGCTCAAATTTTGCTTAGAAATATTTTCACCAAAAAACTTTGCAACTTAAAATCCACTTAAAACAAATTTTTGTGCAAACATTTAACTTAGAAAAATTTCTGTTAAGCCAATTTTTGGACATAATTTTTACTTAGAAAAATTTCCACATAAACCTTCTTAAAAATTTTACTTGAAAAAACTTTCAGTTAGCCAACTTTTGCAACAAAATTTTCCCTTGACATGTTTCAACTTTTTGCACAACAAATTTTGCACATTTTAGAAAAATTTGCTTTAAGAACAATTTGTGCATTCATAAAACACTTTGTGCATTTTGAAAAATAGTTACTTAAAACATTTTGTGCACTTTAAAAAATAGTTAGGGCATTTGTAAAATGCTTTGTGTATTTTGAAAAAATTTTACTTGGTAAAACTTTTTAAGAAATTTTTCTTTCTTTACTAATAAAACTTTTACTTAGAAAACTTGCCTAAAGAAAAATGCACTTAGAAATTTTGAAAAAATACACTTAAAGGTCCAACATTACTTTCTGAAAGAGGAAAAAATTTTAAAATTTTAAAATTTTCTTTCTTTTCCTCTCTCTCCCCCTTTGCCATATATAAAAAAAAATAGAAAACTAATTGCAAATTACTTTTGAATCAGACTTAGTAACATGAATTTTTAGTCTGTACTGAATCACCTCTAGTGAATTTAAGCAACAAAGAAAACCAAACATACTTCATTTCCAAGTCCAATGGAATTAATAGGTATAGAAAGAAGCCCCATCAAATAGAGATTTTTTTTCTCTTTTCGACCATCTTTCAATTGTTAATACGAGATATATAGACTGTCACTACAAGCAGTACTATGCCTTTGATCATGAAATATCGATTGCTTGTTGAATCCTACGAATCACATGAAAGTAGGATACTCCAAATTCGGGGGTCAAAAAAGTTTCATAAAGCGTTCTTGATGGAAAAAATGTGAGTGAAAGATTCCACTGAATTGAATTTGATCTATGAATCTCACCAAAAAAAACCTTTTTTTCCTTTGCAAAGTGCATAGTATAATTTTTGAAAAACATATCATTTTTTATCACACAATTTCGGAACTCTTCCCTTTTTGTAAAGGACTAAGTATTAGATAAGAATTAAGTACTTAAATTGCACCAAAAAATTATACTTTGAAAAGTATTGTGCACTTGAAAAACTATTTTTTACTTTTTAGAAAAATATTTTGAACTTAATATTGCAAAAAAAAATCATTTAGAAAAGACCTTCACAAAAAAATTATGCACTTTTAAAAAAAATCACTTAGAGAAATTTAGTGCATTAGAAATGTTAGTATTTTGATAGATATTTGTACTTTGAAAAATATTTATGATTTGAAAGTAATGTATTTTGCAAAATATTTGTACTTTGAAAGATATTAGTACTTTGTAAAATATTTGTACTTTGAAAGACATTAGTACATTTGAAAACTTTGAAAGATATTAGTACTCTGCAAAATATTTGTACTTTGAAAGATATTAGTACTTTGCAAAATATTTGTACTTTGAAAGATATTAGTACTTTTGAAAACTTTGAAAGATATTAGTACTCTGTAAAATATTTGTACATTGAAAGATATTAATACTTTGCAAAATATTTGTACTTTTAATGTGATTTTTACAAAAATGACTTTAAAATGATAGTAATTTATTAAAGAGGAAATTCTTATGTTTTCATAAAGATTCTGAAAATGCTGTATATGAAAACATTTTGAAACATTAAGAAATTTTGAAAAATAATTGTCAAAAAAAATTTCTTTTTCTTAGACTCCCCCTGAACTTGACTCCGTCTACCTCTATCTAAGTGCCTTAAGGGACTTCAGTGATGACCATGTTTGACTACGTTGACTAGGTTTGACCAATCAATAATTGACCCAATCAAGTCCTAGATCTTAGTACAATTCCATTCAAGACTTAGTTTGACGTGTTATTTTTGAAAAATGTTGAATAAATTTTACAACCATGTTGAATTAATTTTTAGAGAAAATGTTGGATTAAGTAAAAAAAATTGAGAGAATTTTGAATTAATTTTAAAAAAAAAACTTTGAATTAATCTTGAAAAATCTAAATTAATCTTGAAAATTTTGAATAGAGTTGAATTGAACTATATTATTCGGTCCTAGACATCTCACCCTATTCTACGTGACAAAACAGGTTTCCTTATCTGTTTTGTGAGATGTATTATTTTTATCTTTGAATTAATGTTAAATCTAAGATTGAATTAAAAGATTGTGTTAGATTCAAATTTATCAAATAGTAAATTGAATTTGAGTTTCGATAATCGGTTTCTAGGTCTTGCCGAGGCACAGAGGTCTTCTTTGGTCGTAGCCTTATTGGAGCAACAACCCTTTCCTTGACAAAGCCTTTTATCGAAATTTCATTTTCAAATTACTTCTTGAAAAATTTTGGTCTAACTAGTTTAGGTTTTGGATCGGTAGCTTCGGTTAGTTCCACCAGACTAAACAGACCAAATAGGGTACGTCTTACCTTACTTGACCTTATTAGAAGGGCTTCCCTAACGTACTATCATCTCACCTCTACCTAATACTAGGTTGTTCAAGTTTTAAGTGACTCTTTTGTCCTTAACTAACAATTCCTAATTCTAAGCATAATAATAAAATTGCAAAAATAAACGGGCAATAAGTAGAACACAAAAAAATATCTAAGTAAGGTCACAATTTGAGTAATACTCCAGATTTTCGAAATCAGCAAGATTGTGAATTAAATTTTCTAGCATATTAACCGTACGTCTCAAAGTTTCATTTTCTTGTTCTAATTTTCTGAAATTTGTCTTAACTAATCTATATGATTCAATCACGTTATTTGAGGTAAATACTGGATTTTCAAATAATGTAAATGTACCTTTCTCAATTGTTTGTCCAGTATTCTTAGGGGTTCCTTTTATCGTAGATGGAGAAGACCGACTCTTGTGAGTACGACACTAGTCTTGGTAATGTCCCCTCTCCTTGCATTTATAACATACTATATGACTGTTAAAATTTGAATTTACAATGTTATCTTTTGAATCCTTGTTGGAAGTCTTTCCCTTGTTTTTTGTCGTCTTCTTTTTGCTTGTTCGGTTCTTCAACATCTTGTCGTAGTCACGAGCCCACTGAACCAGTTTTGTTTTATTGTCGTCAGACTCAGATATTGGTTGCAGCTTATTCTTCTGTGGTTCTCCTGGAGTTTGCCCTGCAATAGAAACTATACCTTCCTTGACCATTCCAGTATCAATTTGTTCATTTAATCTACATTTTGAAAAGAATTCAAAATTGGATACCGATCTTGTCTTAGCAGACTCATCTTCTGATTTTGTTTCGATTTTGACATTGGGTACCGATTCTATCTCAGCAACTTGTGCCTGAGCCGAGAGTGCGAGATAACTTAGCTGACCCTCTTCTTCATCTGAGTTTTCTTGATGTATGTTGATCAGCCTTTGCCAAACTTCTTTAGCAAATGCGAAGCGTTCGACTAGTCTGAGTTGTTCATTGGTTAGGCCACGCTGAAGGATTGCAGTTGCTTTAGCATCTGTCTCAATCTTGTTAAGCGTTGGTTCATCCAATTTGTCCCATTCGATTGCTAATCCATCTTCTGTGGGGAAGGAGAATCCAGTTTGGATTATCATCCATATGTCCACATGGACCTTCAAGTGAGATTCCATTTGGTTTCTCCAAAAACTGAAATTTTCGCCGGAGAAGAGCGGTGGTCGGGCACTGTTCCACACTTGATCAGCCACGGGAATTTTAACCTAAAAAATATTTATCACAAAGAAACTTGTTCCAAGACTTAATCTTGGATTAGTAGTACGGCAGGAAAGAAAAATTGCAATAAGAAAAAGATCGAGTGGTGTTGCATCATCCTCGATTAACAAAAAAAGATACAAAAAAATATTTAAAATTCGAAAATTCGAAAAAAATGCTCAACTGGTGGTTGCACCAAGTTTGAGCCACCCACTCAGATACCACTTTTGGGATTGACTTGAATCGATAGAGGGGGGGGTGAATATCAATCGACAATCTTTACGGAAAACTTACGAGTAATTTGCGCAGCGGAAAAGAAAAACAACGCTAACACGTTTGTTTTTACTAGTTTCGGAGTCGCGGTCGACTCCTACTCCACGGTCCTTGACCGTTTACGAAGGGCAATTCTAAATTTCGTAAAATAATTACAAGTTGAAGTTCGATAGTAGAATAAAAAATTACAACACTTAAACTAAAATTATACTGACGACCAGAAGATTGGAGTGTCGTAGCCGTGGGTCGTTGTTGGCGCTTGAGTCTTGAGCACACAACGTTTGGAGCAGAGCACTTGAATGAATGCGTAGGAAATTGTTGTTCTGAAGCCAAGGGGGTGAACCCCTATTTATGCTCGTAGCTGGGCACCTGTGTTGAAGGGGGCGCCTGACACGTGGCCCTCACTGCGCGAAACTCAATCCGCGGACTTGGCCAGCGCTTATCCCCTCAACTAGGGCGCCTGAGATGACTGGGGCGCCTGTGTAAACACAGGCACCTCTGTTGCTATTCTGAGGCTTTGCTTCGAGTGGTTCTGTAATTACCCTTTGTCTGGGCGCCTGTCTCATCACAGGCGCCTAGTCAAACAGGGCACCCCACACCATTGAGGCGCCTGGGAGTAGAAACCTTCATCCCTTCGTTCCTGCAACCAGGGTTATTTCCAAAACACAAATATCATATAAATGATATAGTTTTAAGCATGATTTACAGCCTGAGCTGTCTTGGTTCTAACTTTGGGCTTCCCAAATGGAACCCTAGGTAGAACCGACGCCTAATGTTCCCTCCTATGGGGAACACACCCTCACCTACTCCTTTCAGGAGAGTTTACCTTTTTGCCAACCGGCTCCTCCAGTTGGACTTCTGCCCAATCCCTCAGATCAGGTCTTCGTGCCTAGTCCGCAACCAGGACTTATTGGCCAGCTTTACTCACTAGGTCTTCGGTGCCCAGCCCTCGGCCAGGACTTATTGCCCAATTCCTCGAATCAGGACTTCGTGCCCAGTCCACGTCCAAGACTTATTGCCCAACCTTATGTCAGGACTTAGGTGTCAAGCCCACGGCCGAGACTTACTGCCCAATTCTTAGAACCAGGACTTTGTGCCTAGTATACATAGGACTTTTTCCTACACACTCGAGTAGCATTATTAGATCATAATAAAACCTTAACTTCTGAACCCTTTGCCATTATCAAAACACAGGTTTGACTTTGGTACTGTCAGCACTAACAAACTGTACCAGTCGACTGCCCTCTGCATCAGTCGACTGGTACCCTATATTTCAACTATTCTGACCCAACTTCAGAAATGCACCAGAAATTCTACAAAACTCTAAAAATTCTCAAATTTTGTGGAGAGGTTTGTGGTACCCATATCTACTTGGGAAATATACATTCACATATGTATCTATTATCAATCCCAAGATTGACACAAAACTCAATACTATCTAAATGGTTCAATTGAACCTTGACCTAAAGTCCTAGTTTTGATCTCTTCTTGATGTATCTTTTCATACCCAACCACAATGCATCCCTAACTTTGATTTATATGACATCTACATATTGAGATCCAATTTTCATGCAATATGATTACATTGTCATATTTTCATGCATGAACCTTACTTTTGATGTGCCAAATTCCTAGGATTAAAATTCAAATTTGTCTCCAAATCCTTTGACACATTCCATTGTCCATCTAGACTTCCAGAAGAACTCCTCCCGAGATCCATTGACCATGGGTCCTATCTTGACTCCTAGAGCTCCCCCTTAAGCTCCTAGCCTTAGTCACCTCCCTAGGTGACTCATTTATAATTGGAAGACCACACCAGTATACTTCCGGCGACTTTTGGCCTACAACCCTAACCTTCATATCTTTGAACACCTTGTCCTTGGTTAAGTTTTTCTTTTTCCCTATAAATGACTTTCCCTTGCCATTTTTGGCCTTCCCTTTGCTATAATCATATCATATCCTTGCATATGACTTTTCAATAGCATTTGATCTCATAGATCGGTATCCTACACCCGATCTATCATTGTTGGGGTTTTGACTAACCAATGCCTAAACCCTTAGATCCACTAATGAATCTCTCTAGGATTTTCTCTAGATTGTTAAGCTTTGCCCTCAAAGCTTGATTTTCCCTTTCTAGGTTCTTAACCTTAGCATCACCATGTCTATCTTGTATATTTCTAGATTTACCCATTTGTCTAGACATGTGTCTCCCTTTCTTTGGATTAATGTCTTGGTCCTTAGGTCTAAAGATTCTAGGTTTATCATGATACATGAATTCCTTAAGATTTTGACATGCAACATTAACTTTATTTTTATCACAATATCTAAAGCCAAAATTATGCATACGTAAATGATTCTCACTATTTCTAATATGCATGGAGGAATTTGAAAAACGCATAAAGATAGGGATTTCCTCCCTTACCCTTATAGCTCCCTCTTGATGTGAGCTTTTCTTCTTCCTTTTCTCCTCCCACTTCCTCAAATGCTCGAATTTTTTGAACTCTCCTCTCCTTGTGCATTTGGTGTGGTAGTATCCTAGCTCACCACAAGTGTAACACCTAATGTGCTTCTTCTCCTTCTTTTCCCTACAACCCATGTTAGATTTTAAATAAATTGACTTGGGTTTAGGGTTTACCTCCTTCTTACCTAATGGACACTTATCCTTGTAGTGTCCCTTCTTGTTGCACCCAAAGAAAATAATGTGATCTTTTGACTTCGCTTTGGTGGAGGTGGATGCTTCTTCTTGCTCTGATATTGAGGATGGTCTCTCCTCCCCCTCAATTCTTGAGGTGGAGACCTCTTCTTCTCCCTTTTCGGATGTTGAACTTCTTTCATCATCCGATTGATCCTTCTCCTCTTCTTGGACCATTGAGCTCATTTCCTTGGGCTCTTCCACTACTTGAGCTTGTGTAGGGTTTTCATGAAGCGCTCGCATCATGCTCTATAATTTGTGTGCATTTTTATATTCACCTACACCACTAATTATATCATCAAGCAAAATATTAAGTAATATTGAAATTACCTTCTCATTTGCCTTTGATTGCATTTGTTGCTCCTTATTCCAATATCGTGGTCGGAGCTTTTTTCCGTGCTTATCGTTTGGAACTTCAAATGGCTCTTCTAGCGCAATCATGAAACTCCAATCCATGCCAAACCATGTCATTGTCCGCATCCTACAAAACTCGAAACTCTCATGATTGTTGGGAGGTGGAACATTTATATCATCCCCTAATCTTTCTTCAATCGCCATTTCCTCTCGCTTTTTGCTCTCTCGTCAGTTAGTCCATAGATGAGCGAACCTTGCTCTGATACTACTTGTTAGGACCTTGTCGTTTAGCTAGAAGGGGATGAATAGCTACTTTTCGATTTTCTTCCTACACGTGTTAGCAAGCGCAAGCGGAAACATAACAAAAACAACCTAAAATAATGCTAACACAAAACCATTACGTGGTTCGGAGATGAAACTCCTACTCCACGGTGGATGACTCCCCGGAACACCTCCAGCTAGCTCTTGTCGCTCCTTGTGGGTGGAGAAACCAGGCCACAATCGTTTGACAACCTCTAAGCACTTGTAGGCTACTAACAGGCTTTATCCAAGCCAGTTTCGCCAAGGAAACTCAGCCAAAAACGAGCCCTCTTAAATAGTGCTCGATACTGATCTGACCGTTACCAGTCGACTGGTGCTAGCACCAATCGACTGGTCCTCTCAAGTTTGAATGTCACAACCCAACGATTCAAATTCTGGTCGACACCAGTCGACTGATCTTTCTGTTCTCTACATCAATCGACTGATCCAAGCATCAATCGATGGCCACCTAAGGTTTTCTTTCCCGAGTATAATTCTCTAAGCATTCAAACCCTAGTATTTCCCTTTCCGAGTATAATTCTCTTAGCACTCGAATCCTCTCGACATAGCTGACTCTTCATCCAGCAGCCTCAACCTATTGCCTTAAAGCCTTCTTCGACTTCGGCTCTCGTCCCTCGGATGCATTCAAGCCCATAGCTCGTCTCCCCATGCCATCCTTCGCATATGCCTCGAAGTGCGCTTCCCTCAGCTCATCGTTCCTGCTTTCAGCAGCCTCGACTTGTTGCCTTCAAGCCTTCTTCGACTTCGGCTCTCGTCTCTCAGATCCATGCAAGCCCACGGCTCGTCTCCCCATGTAATCCTTCGCGTATGCCTCGAAGTGCGCTTCCCTCGGCTCATTGTCCCTGCTTTGTCCACTATCCCTCGGATGCATGCAAGCCCACAGCTTGTCTCCCCATGCCATTCTTCACCGGACCCGAAGATGTCAAACTAAGTCCATGTGTATCCTACAAACCTACACACTCACATACACTTATTAGATCAACATGAAACCCTAACTTACTCATATTGATACACACATCAAAACCCATGATCCACTCGATCATACATGGGTCGATTGCCCCAAAAATCTCCCCCTTTTTGATTTGTGATAATATGTTTATGTTAGGTACAAAGACAATAATTGAAAATTACAGACATAACAATTTAAGAAACATAAACATGCATCCTCCCCCTTAACCTATGTCTTCACATACAATTTTCAATTTTGCATAACCACAATTTAAGTTAAAAACTAACAC
Source organism: Boesenbergia rotunda (assembly GCA_024364735.1). Lineage (NCBI taxonomy): Eukaryota > Viridiplantae > Streptophyta > Magnoliopsida > Zingiberales > Zingiberaceae > Boesenbergia > Boesenbergia rotunda. The sequence continues at coordinate 146,791 of JAGFNQ010003173.1, read as the reverse complement.
CACAAGTTAAGTTAAAACTAACTTAAACCACAAGTTCTCCCCCTTTGATACTATCAAAAAGATTGCCCCAAGCAATATTAACCATTGGTATCAATAAAAGATACCTTTCTTTTTCTGAAAATTCCCAGAAATCAGAAAATTCAAGCACCAGTCGACTAAGTCAGTTACCAGTCGACCAGTGCCTTTGAACTACAAACCTACAAAAAGATCAGTTGACTGCCCCATGGGGCAGTCGACTGATACTAACCAGTCTGAAACCTTTCAGCCCCTGAGCCGAATTTCAGAAAAGCCCCAAAAATTCCATAAAATTTAAAAAAATCTGAAATTTTGCAAACATATTTCTTATGATGTATTAGAATCTAGAAAAATACATTTTCATGAAAATACCAAATATGCTTGACTTTTTGACCAAAATTCAAATTTTTTAAAAACACTCCATTTTATATCAACCTTCCATCCTGGGTTTGAAACCATGTGTTTACAAGTCTATCCCATACTATTTAAAACATAGAAATGTTTTCAATCCTCCCCCTTTTTCTCATATCAATATTAAAGAAAGAAAAGGTGATGAAAGCTCCCCCTTTATACCATAATCTTTTGATAGAATGTATATTGAAATTCATCATATAAGTATAATAACAAGGTAATAACACTTCATATAAGCATTACTAAGACATGAATTAAGAATTCATATGGAACCATAAATAAGTACTACAAATAACCTCAAATATTACAATATGAAATATAGTGTTTGAGAGATAATAGAAGAACATGCCCAAGCTACACACACTCTCAACACCATCAGTTCCAAGTCACGCTGAAACTACGCATCACCGCCAGGAGGAGGAGGAGGAGGGGTCTGATACATCAGATTCCAGCGCTACATCATCTCATAAATATCATCGTGTCGCTGCTCGAATCTCTGAAAGTGCTCCCTGAGACCGTGAACCTCCCCCTCAATAACAACCTGTCGCTGCTGAAAGCTATGAAAATCCTCCCTGAGTCCATGAACCAATGCCTCTAGTCGGGAGAACCGCTCCTCTGTAATCCCAACAGGAGTAGCAGCAGGCACAACAGCAGGAGCAGCCTACTCATCCTCATCATCATCAGAGCTGGAGGATGCATGACGATGTCGCCAAACCATCACTCCCTACTGTCTCTCAATCCCAGCCACGGAGAGCTGCCGAGAACCAATTTGGTCATAGTATTTGGACAGCTAATGAATCTGACCTCTAGTGACGCTAATACCTCTAGATAAAAAGAATTTGGTCAAAATATGACCAAATGGCATGTAGATCTTTCTATTGACGTCATGCAAAAAATGTACAATAGATGCGAATACATGACGGGTGATGTCAATGTCTGACTTCCTCTCTAAAGCATACATCATTACCAAGTGAGGTAGATGAATCTTTGACCTCCCCTTGGTGACAATGGGCAAGATACAGTCTAGGACAATTTTATAAAGAATGTTACAAACTGCAATCATGTCTCTATCTATAAAAATACGCTACAGAGGAGGTCGAGGATTATCGAAATAATGGCGGTGAATTTGGTCAGTGGTCACGTTAGGCAAGGTTAATGGCTCTGTGACATTAGGGAAGCATGTAAATGGGTTATCTGAATCTCGACACGCTATGAATGATCCTAATAATGGAGGTGACAAAGAGATGGTGACTCCCCCTACTATGGACTCATATGTCATGTCATCAGGACTACTACATGTGAGATTTGCATAAAACTCCTTGTAGAGGTTAAAGTTTACATAATACTGACAGTATACTAACTTTTCCAACCCAAAATGAGTGATAATCTCAATGATGTGAGGAGTGTTCTCCTAAAAATATGATTGATTGAGATATCAACAATTCATTAGAATGAAATCAACATTTTCAAATCTCCGCTGGCAAACCTCGGAACGGAACCGAGTTGCCGCAGGATCTATGGGAGGCTGTCGGGACGATCACTCACTAACCCTTCTCTTTTGCCTAGCCCTAAAATGCAATTACCATATGCATGTACCATGAATGACAAGGTAAACATGCACAAAATGATGAGTTAGTCATGAATCACGGATTAAATGGGAAAAATAAGGCAAATAATTCATTACCGTTTCTCCATTCATTACATGATGGATAATGATCAAGTTTGACTCAAGGAGGGTGATTTTCTTGCCCTAGATTCAGATCTAAGGTGAAGGGGGGCTAGAAACATGATTTCAAGGATGTAGGAGGCCTTAGAGGAGCTGGGGAGATCAAAGGAGGAAGATGGAGACAAGGGGCAACGTTGAAACCCTAGGTTTGGCCGCCCAGGCGCAGGGTATTCTTTTAAATTTTTACGACATCAGTCGACTGCCCCTCGGCCATTAAACTGATGGAGTAAACAGAAAGATCAGTCGACTGATGCATAGAAATCCTTAGTTCCTGGATCGAATTGTACCAGTTGACTGCCCTCTGCATCAGTCGACTGGTATCCTATATTTCAGCATTTCTGACACAACTTCAGAAATGCACCAGAAATTCCACAAATCTCCAAAAATTCTAAAATTTTGTGGTACCCCTATCTACTTGGGAAAAATACACTCATATATCTATTACCAATCCCAAGATTGACACAAAACTCAACACTATCTAAATGGTTCAATTAAACCTTGACCTAAAGTCCAAGTTTTGATCTCTTCTTGATGTATCTTTTCATACCCATCCACAATATATCCCTAGCATTGATTTATATGACATCTACACATTGAGAACCAATCTTGATGCAATATGATTCCATTGTCATATTTTCATGCATGAACCTTACTTTTGATGTGTCAAATCAATAGGATTAAAACTCAATTTGTCTCCAAATCCATTGGCACATTCCATTGTCCATCTAGACATCAGAAAACTCCTCCCGAGATCCATTGACCATGGGTCCCATCTTGACACGTAGAGCTCCCCCTTGAGCTCTTAGCCTTAGTCACTTCCCTAGGTGACTCATCTATAATTGCAAGACCATACCGGTGTACCTCCTATGACTTTTGGCCTACAACCCTAACCTTCTTAACTTTGAACACCTTGTCCTTTGTTAAGTTTTTCTTCTTCCCTATAAATGGCTTTCCCTTGACATTTTTGGCCTTCCCTTTGCTATATTCATATGACATCCTTGCATATTACTTTTCCATAGCATTTGATCTCATAGATCGGTATCCTAGACCCGATCTACCATTGTTGGGGTTTTGACTATCCAACACCATGCCTAAACTCTTAGATCCACTAATGAATCTCTCTAGGGTTTTCTCTAATTTGTCAAGCTTTGCCCTCATAGCTTGATTTTCCCTTTCTAGGTTCATAACCTTAGCATCATCATGTCCATCTTAGACATTTCTAGATCTACCCATTTGTCTAGGCATGTGCCTCTATTTCTTTGGATTAATGTCTTGGACCTTAGGTCTAAAGATTCTAGGTTTATCATGATACATGAATTCCTTAGGATTTTGACATACAACATTAACTTTATTTATATCACAATATATAAAGCCAAAATTATGCATTGGTAAATAATTCTCACTATTACTAACATGCATGGAGGAATTTGAAAAACGCTTACAGTTATGGATTACTTCCCTTACCCTTGTAGCTCCGCCATGATGTAAGCTTTTCTTCATCCTTTTCTCCTCCCACTTCCTCAAATGCTTGAATTTCTTGAACTCTCCTTTCCATGAGCATTTGGTGTGGTAGTGTCCTAGCTCACCACACGTGTAACACTTAATATGTTTCTTCATCTTCTTTTTCCTACAACCCATGTTAGATTTTAAATAAATTGACTTGGGTTTAGAGACTACCTCCTTTTTACCTAATGGACACTTGTCCTTGTAGTGTACCTTCTTGTTGCACCCAAAGCAAATAATGTGATCTTTTGACTTCGCTTTGGTGGAGGTGGATGCTTCTTCTTGCTCCGGTATTGAGGATGGTCTCTCCTCCCCCTCAACCCTTGAGGTGGAGACCTCTTCTTCTCCCTTTTTGGATGTTGAGCTTCTTTCATCATCCGATTAATCCTTCTCCTCTTCTTGGACCATTGAGCTCATTTCATTGGGCTCTTCCGCTACTTGAGCTTGTGTAGGGTTTTTATGAAGCGCTAGCATCTTGCTCCATAATTTGTGTGCATTTTTATATTCACCTACACCACTAATTATATCATTAGGCAAAATATTAAGTAATATTGAAATTACCTTCTCATTTGCCTTTGATTGCATTTGTTGCTCCTTATTCCATTATCGTGGTCGGAGCTTTTTCCCATGTTTATCGTTTGGAACTTCAAATGGCTCTTCTAGCACGATCATGAAAATCCAATCAATGCCAAACCAAGTCTTTGTCTGCATCCTCCAATACTCGAAACTCTCGTGATTGTAGGGAGGTGGAACATTTATATCATCCCCTAATCTTTCTTCAATCGCCATTTCTTCTAGCTTTTTGCTCTCTCGGCGGTTAGTCCATAGATGAGAGAACCTTGCTCTGATACCACTTGTTAGGACCTTGTCATTTAGCTAGAGGGTGGTGAATAGCTACTTTTCGATTTTTATTTAGCAAGCGAAAACTTAACAAAAACAACAAACAATGCTAACACCAAACATTTACGTGGTTCGAAGATAAACTCCTACTCCACGGCTATGCGTAAGGTGGACGATCTCGATCCTTCGGTGGATGACTCCCTGGAACACCTCCGGCTAGCTCTCGTTGCTCCTTGTGGGTGGAGAAACCTCGCCACAATCGTTTGACAACCTCTGATCACTTGTAGGCTACCAACAGGCTTTACCCAAGCTTGTTTCGCCAAGGAAACTCAATCAAAAATGAACCCTCTTAAATAGTGCTCGATACTGTTCTGACCATTACCAGTCGACTGATGCTCGCACCAGTAGACTGGTCCTCGCGAATTTGAATGTCACAACCCAACGATTCAAATCCTGGTCAACACCAATCGACTGATCATAGGATCAGTCGACTGATCTTTCTGTTCTCTACATCAGTCTACTGATCCAAGCATCAGTCAACTGCCACCTAAGGTTTCCCTTCTCGAGTACAATTCTCTCAGCATTCAAACCCTTGGATTTCCCTTCCCATGTACAATTCTCTCAACACTCGTATCCTCACGACTGGGCCGACTCTTCATCCAGCAACCTCGACCTGTTGCCTTTAAGCCTTCTTCGACTCCGGCTCTCGTCCCTCAGATGCATGCAAGCCCATGGCTCGTCTCCCTATGTCATTCTTCGTGTATGCCTCAAAGTGTGCTTCTCTCGGCTCATCGTTCTAGCTTCCAGCAGCCTTGACCTGTTGCCTTCAAGCCTTCTTCGACTTTGGCTCTTGTCCTTCGGATGCATGCAAGCCCATGGCTCGTCTCCCCATTTTATCCATCGCATATGCCTCGAAGTGTGTCTCCCTCGGCTCATCGTCCCTACTTTGTCCACGGTCCCTCAGATGCATGCAAGCCCATGGCTTGTCTCCCCATACCATCCTTCACCGGACTCGACGACGTCCAACTATGTTCATGTGTATCCTCAAACCTGCACACTCACATACACATATTAGATCAACATGAAACCCTAACTTACTCATATTAGTAGACACATCAAAACCCATGATCCACTCGATCATACTTGGGTCGATTGTCCCAAAACTCATTGTGGGCATCTATGCTAGATGCTTACAAGGTTTCTAGGAACCTTTTAGTTATAAATCTTGATGAATTATTTCCGAATTAGAGTTACATGAACAAACTAATACTGCACAGGTCGAGAAAAGTATGGCTTTATTTGTAGGTAAAACTCAAGGAAAACCAAAAAAGAAAAAATTACAATTGATACCGAAGTCAGATTCTGATTCGGAATCCGACGACGACGGAATCGATCATCCAAAGCTGGTTCAAATGGCTCGCAACTACTACAAGTTGCTGAAGAAACAAAAGCAAAAGAAGAAGACTGCACCAAAGAATGACGATCCAACTGAACCTTCCATAAGCCAAAAAATGAAGAGCGACGTAACCTGTTACGGGTGCAACAAGAAGGGTCACTTCAAATCGGAGTGTCCCAACTTGAAAGAAAACAAGAAAACTCGGAGGAAGAAGGCACTACAAGCCACGTGGGACGAATCATCTTCAGAAGATGAAGAAGAGGCCCCGCACTCCAATCTTCTCGCACTGACCGCCTCAGAAGATCTCGTCTCTGAATCTGAATCAGAAATGGAAGAAGATGTTAGCACCGGAAAGCTATCAATCACGGAGGACGGACGAATAACGGTAAGAGGCTATCCCAAATCGCAGCTTTACAATTTAATTTCATATCTGTCTTGCAAGTTGGCGAAAGCTAACGTTCGAGTTGAAACCCTCCGATAGGGAAGTCAAAATCTTGAAAGAGGAAGTCAACTTGAGTTTCTTAACTGAGTCGGTTCAAGAAGGAAACTCAACTCAAGTCCAAAAGCTTGAGGAAGAGAATTCCTCCTTGAAAACTCAAGTCAAGGAACTCTGAGTTGCGGTAGAACTGCTCACTTCGGGTTCCAAGAATCTTGACACGATTCTTGAAAAACAGAAGTCAGTTCTAAAATGATCCGGACTTGACTATCAAACCAACTCACGATACAGATCTTACTACTCTGTATTGAACCAAACTAGAACCCGAGTCCAATCATGGGTCCCTAAGCTGAGTTTGAACAAACAAGCTAGACCAAACCAATATTGGATCCCCAAGGACAAGATCCACATCTTGCCTAGCTCATATCGTGGCTTTAGTCCAGGGAGAGCCAATATAAAAACCATTTTTGTACTTAGATGATTTTATACTTTTCTTAATTATTGCCTGATGTTTGTTTACTTATTTTTTTATATTACTCTACATAGACTTAGGAATGGTTAGTTAAGGATCAGACTCAATTGAAACTTGTACAACATAGTATTAGGATGTGGTGAGATGATAATACATCAGGGAAGCCTGTCTAAGGAGTCAGGCGTACCCTATTTGGTCTGTTTAGTCCGGTGGAACTAGCCGAGCTACCTCTCCAAATCCTAAACTAGTTAGACTAGAGTGTCTCAAAAAGTAATTTGAAAATGATCTTTCTTTAAAAGGCTTTTCTAGGAAAGGGTTGTTGATCCAATAAGGCTAGAAGGCCTCTGTGCCTCACTAAGACCTGGAAGTCAATTATCGAAACTCACTTTTAAATTAATATTTGTTAAACTCAAATCTAACACAAGATTTAATTAAATTATATAATTAACATAAAATCAAAAGTTAAAAATAATATATCTCACAAAACAGATAAGGAAACCTGTTTTGTCACTTAGAATTGGGTGAGATGTCTAGGACCTAATAATGTACGTAGTCCAACCCAACCAACCAAATTAATCCTACCCTTAATATAACTTTAATCAAATTCAACTTAATATTTTCAAAATTAAAATTCAACTTAATATTTTCAAAATTAAAATTCAACTTAATATTTTCAAAGTTAAAATTCAACCAAAAATTCAACTTAATATTTTCAAAATTAAAATTCAACTTAATATTTTCAAAATTAAAATTCAACTAAAAATTTTCAAAATTAAAATTCACCTTAATTTTTTCAAAATCCAAATTAAATTCAAAATCAAATTTTCAAACGTAATTCTTCAAAACCTCAATTAATTAAAAAACAAGGGACTCAAATTTTTAACCTAAGTTGAAAACCTAACGTATCTTAATAACGTATCTTAATAATGCAAATAGAAATTAATAACTCTTCATCTAATCATAATAAGAGAAAAGAATCTTCGAAAATGAACCAAACGTATCTTTCGCATCTAAGGTTAGGTCATATTAACCTGAGTAGAATTCAAAGGTTGATTGCTGATGGACCTTTGAGTTCATTGGTGGTGGAAGACCTCCCAACCTGCGAATCTTTCTTGGAAGGTAAAATGACCAAGAGGCCTTTTAAGGCCAATGGGTATAGAGCCAAAGATGTGTTGGAGTTGGTACATTCTGATTTGTGTGGTCCTATGTCTATCCAGGCTAGAGGTGACTTTGAATATTTCGTCTCATTTATAGAAGATAATTCAAGGTATGGATACATTTACTTGATGCGTCGCAAGTCTAAATGCTTTGACAAGTTCAAAGAATTCAAGGCTGATGTGGAGAAACGTGAAGGTAAAAGTATCAAGTCACTACGGTATGATCGTGGTGGTGAGTACCTCATGTGAGAGTTTAGGAGTTACTTATCAGAGGATGGGATTCAATCCCAATTGTTCACACCTGTTATACCCCAACAGAATGGTGTGGCAGAGCGAAGAAATCAGACTCTTATGGAGATGGTTAGATCGATGATGAGTTTTTTAGAGTTACCGAATTCGTTCTAGGGATATGCTCTGGAAACAGCAGTGTACATTCCGAACTTGGTACCTTCTACATCAGTATCCTCTACTCCCACAGAGTTGTGGACTGGGTATAAGCCTAGTCTGAGACATATTCGGATTTGAGGTAGTCCAGCACATGTGCTGAAGGGAGACGCTGATAAGTTGGAATCTCATACAGAAGTATGCTTGTTCGTAGGCTATGCTAGAGGAACGAAAGGTGATTTATTTTATAGTCCTAAATATCAGAAGGTCATCATTAGCATGAATACCTAATTTTTATAGGAAGACTATGTGATGAACCACAAGCCCATGAGTAAGATTGTTCAAGAGGAAATTGTTGGGGCAATCGGCCCTGAGATGATCTGGAGGATCATGATATTTTGATGAGTGGGCAACATGGTTAAGTTAGGATTTGTGTTGTTCTCACATGTGTACATGAGTGTGCAGGTGTACAGGTACACGTGGACTTAGTTGACGTCTTCAGGTGAAGGATGGCATAGAGGCAAGCTGGAGGCTTGCGTGCGCATCTGAGGGACCATTGGATAGCAGAGATGATGAGCCGAGGGACGCGGACTTCGAGGCGTACGTGAAGGGTGGCATGGAGGCAAGATGGAGGCTTGCGTGCGCATCCGAGGGATGAGGGCCAAAGATGAAGAGGGCGTGAAGGCAACAGTCAAGACTGCTAGTGGAGAGTCAACTAGGTTGAGAGAAGCTGAGTATGAGTGCTTCTACTCAGGTGTAAGCCGGGAGGGTTTGAGTGTGAGAGAGACTTGTACTCGGGAGTGAAACCCTAGGCTTAAGTGTGCACCAGTCGACTGGCCCAGGGGCAGTCGACTGGCATAGGATGGAACAGGCTGGCAGAATTCGAACGTTATGGTGTAACGGTCGAATCTGAGTGGGACCAGTTGACTGCCATCTGGGCAGTCAACTAGTAGCGGTTGTTTCAGATTCGAGCCTTATTTAAACGGGCTCGTTTTCTCCTATTCCATCTTGACGAAACCTGCTTGGATAGGGCAAGTTAGTAGTCTTGTATACTCAGGAAGTGTCCTTGGTGTTGTGGCGAGGTTTCTCCACCCACAAGGAGCGACGAGTTCTAGCCGGAGGTTATCCGGGGTTTGATCCACCGACGGATTATTGGATTAGTTACCCGATCGGGGTGGATACCAACTAAATCTGGTAGTGTTAGCATTGTTATTTCTTTTGCATATTATTTCCGCTGCACTAACATTTTTGTAGAGATCAAAACGATCCGCGAAAGTGCATTCACCCCCCCTCTGCACGCCCACATCGATCTTTCAGTTTGTATCAGAGCGAAGGACCGCTCTTGATCGGACTAACCACCGAGGGAGCACTTGCTAGAGAAAAAGGGGGTCATTGAAGACAAATTGGGTGACGATATCAACTCACCACCACCATACGAGCATGAGAACTTTGACTATTGGAGAGATAGAATGAAAATGTGGCTCGGGATGGATTGGGAGTGTAGGATGATCGTTGAAGACCCATTTGAAATCCCCAAGGACAAGCACGGCAAAAAGCTTCGCCCTAGATATTGGACAAGTGAACAACAAGAACAATCTAGGGCCAATGAGAAGGTAATAAATATTTTGATCAATATATTGCCTAACCATGTTTTGAGTAATGTAGGGGAATATTCAAATGCATGCGAACTATGGAATAAGTTGGAAAAACTTCACAAGAACTCCTCACAAGTTCGAGAAGTCGAAATATCTAAAGAAGTAAGTTCAATAGTCCAAGAGGATCAAAGTAAGGAACCATCCACCACATCAAGAGAAGAAGAGGAAGAATTAGTATCAAGGGTTGAGGGAGAGGAGAGACCCTCATCCTCACAAGATCAAGAGACGACTTTCACCTCCACCAAAGCTAAGTCAAAAGAGCATATCGTATGCTTTGGTTGCAACAAAAAGGGGCACTACAAGGATAAGTGTCCCCTAAGTAAAAAGGAGGTAATTTCTAAGCCCAAGTCCATCCAAATTAAATCTAATATGGGTTGTAGGAATAAGGAAAGTCAAAACAAAAGAAAGAGAATTCGGTGCTTCACATGCGGGGAGATCGGGCACTATCATACAAGATGTCCAAGAAGTGGAGAGCTCAAGAAGATGGAGCACCTTAGGAAATGGGAAAAAGAAGAAAGGAAGAGGAGCATTCATCAAGGAGGAGCACTAAGGGTAAGGAAGGTATCCTCTAACTCTACTCATGCTTCAAGATCTTTTACGAATACTCAAAATGTGTGTATGAATGATAGAATTGATAACAATTGCTTGTCTATGTGTGTTTTTGGTTTTAAATATCATGATAGGAATGGAAACAATTTTGTATGCCAAAACACCAACAATTCTATGGTTCATAATAAGTCTAGAAACTTTAGGAATAAGGATAAAGACATAAGCTCTAAGAAAGGGAGAAATATGCCTAGGAAAATAGGTGGATCTAGAAATGATCAAATTAAGTTTAGTGATTCTAAGGTTAGGAAGTTAGAAAAGAAAAATCAAGTGTTGAGAGCAAAACTTGATTAATTGGAAAGAAACCTAGGTAGAGTCACTCAGGGGCCCAAGAGATTGAACATGATATCAAGGGACCAAAATCTTAAGAATGGTAGGTCGGGTTTAAAATACTATTCTAGGAGGGCTAGTGGTGATAAAGTATCGTATTCAAGAATGCCCTATAACTATGGTAAAGAGAAGGTCAAAGATGGCAAGGAAAAGACACTTAAAGTAAAAGAAAAGAAATTGACCAAAGAAAAGGTCTATAGGGTTAAGAGAGTGATAATGGAAGGTCAAGAAGCACCGGAAAAGCACCGGTGTGGTCTTGCCTTTGTGGAAGAGTTACCCAGGGAGGTAACTAAGGCTAAGAGCTCTAGAAGCCAAATCAGGTTCCATGGTCAATGGATCTCAGGTGGTTTCCTTCTAGGAGATTGAAAAGGGCTATAGGGTGTGCCAAGAGGTTTAAAAGGCCTAGGTTAGTCTTAATCTTGTAAATTGGCACACTAAAGGGGAAGTTATAAGGAAAAAGATGAAATTGGTATGTTAATTGAGACAAGTAGGTATTAATGCCCAAATACCATGTAACTTGATGCCATGAAGCTATTATGAATGAATATAAGAAGAAGCATCAAGGCACGGTCAAAATTAGAACTCTTGTAAAAGGTCTCATGACACCTTTTAGAGAAATTTTGAAGTTTGTACCAATCTCAAGATTTGGGATAACTTTAACTGAAATTATATTTTTCCTAAGTAAATATATGATCCACAAATGTCCTCGCAAGATTTCAGAATTTTTGGGAATTTGTGGAATTAGTTAGACATTTCTGAAATTCGGGTTGAAATTTTGGAATTCAGATTATCAGAGGCCAGTCGACTGGCTATAAGCCAGTCGACTGGAAAAACCCACAGAATGTAATTACGGTGTTGCCCAGTCAACTGCCCTGGGGGCAGTCGACTGGGACGCGGATTTTATAAAAGAAAAGGCGCGCCGTGGAGAGCCAAAGCTAGGGTTTTGGTTGATCTCTTCCGGCGACTTTCACCTCCTTTCAACTCCCCTTGTGTCCTAAGCTCCTCCTAAGCTCTAAAACTCTTCCCTAAGGCCTTCCCTAACTCTGATCTACCTCTAGGGTTAGTAGAAAACTCCTCTTCAAGTCAATCCACGCGATTTCCGAATCTCAAAATGCAAAGGCCAAAAAGGTATGATGTTTAAGGTTTATTTCTCCATTTAGGCTTCGTATTGACACTAATATGATGATTTTTGTGTTTCCTTTGCTATCTTCTATTTTGGGGGGTCACTTTGGTATGCATACATGTGTGTGGTGTATTAGGGCTGTGTCTAAACGATCTAGGGGTGAGGGGTCATCTTGACAGGGCCCCAAGGCCCAGAAGAGTCTAGGTTTAGAAGTTTGGAATGCAAAAAGCGATTCGAGGAAAACCAATTTGTTCAACTACCCTGTCGATATCTCAATAACGGATACTTTGAGGAGAAGGGGTCTCACATTATTGATATGATTACTCATTTCGGCATAGAACAACTTGTCTATTGCCAACATGATGTTAATCTTGATCTGTGCAAAGAGTTCTTTGCAAATTTGACTTGTCTTAACCAAGACAATAGAGTTTATGAGTCAAAGGTAGCGGGTGTCACCATTCCTTTCACACCCTTGGGTTTAGCCAGTTTTCTAGAATGCCGAGCCTCAAACAATCTCAATACCTACTTTCCAAACGTTGTTGAACCACTTGAATTCCCAGGTGTAACTATTGATCAGATTCATCTCCACTACTTCAGGAGGCATCAAGATGAATCTGAGTGTACTTTCGATGTAAAACCCATGAGTCCATCCAGCCATGTTCTGTATAAGATTGTGGTAGTGTCTGCTACCCATTGTCACTAAGGGGAGGGCAAGGATCCGGTTGCCTCACTTGGTGATGATGTATGCTCTTGAGCGGCGGCTCGATATAGATGTGTCATTGCATGTGTTTGCCTCCATCTGTCACCTGTCCCAGAGTGTGAATGGGAAGATTTATATGCCTTTTTGTCATATGTTAACTGAGTTCTTCCAACTCCGTTTTGGCATTCGGGTCACTAGTGGTCAGGTTAGACACCTGTCCAAAGACTGTGATCAGATTGGCACCCGCCAATTGTCTTTGGCAGACATTGAGTCTATACAGGGGGTATTCGTTTGGAGGGAGCGCCAAGAAGCTGCTGATGCAGGTGAGGAGCCCGCTGAGCCTATCACACGAGCAGAGTTTACCCGACTCCAGGAGGATGTTCATACTATTCAGGAGGGCGTCCAGAGTCTTCAGCAGGACCAGGCAGCTACTCAGAGAGAGGTACATGGTCTGACAGAGTTTTGCCAGGGGTTTATGACCAGGCAGGATACCATGTACAGGATGCTGCAGCGATGGGATTTATCATATCAGGGTACTCCTGCTCCTCCTCCTCCAGATGGTGATGACCATATGTATTTCTGATCAGCTGATGCAGTTTTGGGTTATAGTGTTGAGAGTGTTTTGTGATGATTACTTTATTATACCTCTCAAACACTCCTCATTTCGATGATTGTACTTCTCTAAATGACTTCCGGCCTGTTGGCCCATAACACTGGCGTGATATTTATCTGCTGACTGACTTTATGTATTATGCACTTTTTATGCTACCATATTCAGAGTGTGTTTTATTTTCATAGTGTTCTATTTTTAAGATCTAATCTTTTGCCAAATCATGTTGGTTTCTTTTAATCGTTATCTATATATTCATGATATGTTTGCATTTCTCAAATGATTGCTATCTAGTATGGTTTGGTTGAAAATCAAGAAAATGTCATGATTAGAAAAGATGATCATTAAAACATAAAGAGTATTGTAAAAATCAATACATTTATTTGAAAAAGGGGGAGTTGGGAATCATTTCGAATATCAACTAGAGGTGCTAGAGAATGACAAGTATAGGATCCCATCACTAGAACTCTAGATTGATACAAAGTTGGCCTTAATTGGAAATTTTTGTGTTTGTACCAAAAATCAAGCACGGTTAATATTTTTCATGAACCAAAATTTTCCTAGGGTAGGGAATACCTTAACAATCGTGCTTGCAAAGTTTCACATTTTTCAAGATTTCCTGGACTTTTTTATTTATTTCTGAATTTCGTCTGAAATTCAGAAATCTGTCGTATCAGTTGACTGCCCTGGGGGCAGTCGACTGGCACTGTGGACAGATTGAGTTTTTCTGGTTTCTGAAGGGTTTTTCAGAATTAGAGTCAAGTTCTATTTGGCATCAAGGGTTGGGTTGCTTGGGGCAATCATTTTGATGGTGTCAAAGGGAGAGAATTTGAGTATTAAGTTAGGTTTGGGTTAAAAACTTAATTTAGTCTTGAGTGTGACTATAGAGTTAAGTTGGGAGAATTTAACTCTAACTTGGGATTAGCAATAAGGGTTGAAATTTGGGAGAAAGCATAGGTTAAGGGGGAGGTTGCCTCTTGTGTGTTATGCTTGAATTTCAACTTCTTTTGCTATTATTACTGCTATATATTTACCTAACTTAACATATTGCCACACATCAAAAAGGGGGAGATTGTTGGGGCAATCGACCTTGAGATGATCTGGAGGATCATGATATTTTGATGTGTGGGCAACATGGTTAAGTTAGGATTTGTGTTGTTCTCACATGTGTACATGAGTGTGCAGGTGTACAGGTACACGTGGACTTAGTTGACGTCTTCAGGTGAACGATGGCATGGAGGCAAGCTGGAGGCTTGCGTGCGCATCCAAGGGACTATTGGATAGCAGAGATGATGAGTCGAGGGACGCGGACTTTGAGGCGTACGTGAAGGGTGGCATGGAGGCAAGCTGGAGGCTTGCGTGCGCATTCGAGGGACGAAGGCCAAAGATGAAGTGGGTGTGAAGGCAACAGTCAAGACTGCTGGTGGAGAGTCAACTAGGTTGAGAGAGGCTGAGTATGAGTGCTTGTACTCAGGTGTAAGCCGGGAGGGTTTGAGTGCGAGAGAGACTTGTACTCGGGAGTGAAACCCTAGGCTTAAGTGTGCACCAGTCGACTGGCCCAGGGGCAGTCGACTAGCATAGGCTGGAACAGGCTGGCAGAATTTGAACGTTATGGTGTAACGGTCGAATCTGAGTGGGACCAGTTGACTTCCATCTGGGCAGTCGACTAGTAGCGGCTGTTTCAGATTCGAGCCCTATTTAAAGGGGCTCGTTTTCTCCTATTCCATCTTGACGAAACCTGCTTGGATAGGGCAAGTTAGTAGTCTTGTATACTCAGGAAGTGTCCTTGGTGTTGTGGCGAGGTTTCTCCACCCACAAGGAGCGACGAGTTCTAGCCGGAGGTTATCCGGGGTTTGATCCACCGATGGATTGTTGGATTAGTCACCCGACCGGGGTGGATACCAACTAAATCTGGTAGTGTTAGCATTGTTATTTCTTTTGCATATTATTTCTACGCGCTAACATTTTTGTAGAGATCAAAATGATCCGTGAAAGTGCATTCACCCCCCCTCTGCACGCCCACATCGATCTTTCAGAAATGAGAGGGGAAGTTCCTACTTTAGTACCAACAGTACAGGAAGATATACCAGAAGTGACTGCACCACGTGTCACAGATGATACACAGGTAGTACCTCATTGTAGTGGGAGGGTTGTTAGACAACCTGACAGATTCATGTTCATAGGAGAGTCTTCGGACTGGGCCCCTCCTGAACATGAACCTGATCCTTGGAGCTTTGATGAGACACTCCATGATAAAGTTGCGGTATCTTGGCAAAAGGCAATGAACTCTGAGATAGAATCTATGGATTCTAATCAAGTCTGGGAGCTAGTAGAACCACCTAATGGTGTAAAAGCCATTGGTGCAAGTGGATCTACAAAAGAAAGAGAGGATCTGACGGGAAGGTGGAAACCTTTAAAGCAAAGCTTGTTGCAAAGGGGTATACTCAGAAAGATGGTATCCATTATGAGGAGGCCTTTTCGTCGGTAGCCATGCTTATGTCTATCTGGATTCTCTTGTCTATTGCCGCTTATATGGATTATGAGGTTTGACAAATGGGATGCCAAGACAGCTTTCCTTAATGGAAGTCTTGAGGAAAACATCTATATGAAGCAACCAGAGGGATTCATTGCAAAGGGCAAAGAGCATTTTGGGTGTAAGCTTAATCGGTCCATTTATGGATTGAAACAATCTTCAAGATCATGGAACATTCGGTTTGATGAGGTAATCCAGTCTTATATATTTATTCAATGTCCGGATGAGTCTTTTGTATACAAGAGTTGTGACGAAAACGTAGTGGTATTTCTTGTACTATACGTAGATGACATTTTGCTCATTGGCAACAATGTCAAAGTGTTGTCAGACGTAAGGGTTTGGTTGTCCAAATAGTTTGACATGAAGGACTTGGGAGAAGTTGGACATATCCTTGGGATCAAGGTTATAAGGGATTGCAAGAAATGGATGTTGTGCTTATCTCAAGCTTCATACATTGACACTATCCTAGCTCGTTTTTGTTAGTGATATGAGAGAAGTGTCCTAAGGCAATCGTCTTATGATTGTAAATATTCATTTTAATAAATGATAATTCACTATTTGAGTATACATGGTTGTGTATTTGATTGGGTTCTTAAACTCATCTACTGAATGTCCGCAATACAATTCACAGCATAAGAGAATTTGTGATGGGATCACAACTAGTGATTATCTCTAAATGTGCAATTGTGAAGTATTGAAAATATCCCTAGTCGATGAATTGATAAAAACGGACATTATCAATTCTGTTGAGACTAGCATGGGTTATTCTCTAATTAACTGATTCTCACTAGCTGGTGACATTGGGATGTCCGGAGATAAACATGGATGCTAGTTAAGGGAACTAGTTCATTGGAGTGACTAGCTGTAAAACTTCATATGGTAATCTATATAGATATGTCAATGAAGTTCTTACTGCAGCTTAAGTGCGATGTTCCTTTGACTTGCGGTGTTCAAGTCATCTTGGTCATGGAGACTTATACTTTAACATCTTAAGCAAGCATCTCCTAGGAGGTGTGGACCCAGGATGATTGGGTATAAGCCGAAGTGCCCGAAGATGTTTGAGCAGCCTACAAAGGATTCACCACTCCTTCCGAGGAGATGTATACCCAGGCCTATCATTGGATTGTTACTCAAAGCCTCTGGCCAGAGCATATCATGTTTAGAGTGCGAGTCTCTTAAATACATGAGAGTAATTAGAAATCCAAAGGATGTGAAAGACACTACTTGGGCTAGGTGTGACGTTGTCAGCCTAGTGGGGACTGACACAAATAGACAGTGTCCTGAACCAAGTGGGTATAAGATGGTGAAGGGAATGGGGCACGATTCATTAGAGCTGCTGAAGGGTTTCGGAATTTCTTCTGAGGTCAAACCGTTGATCTTTCGATTAATTGGGAGTCATGATGTACTACTAGGTGCCACTCATGACCATTCTATAATTGGTTAATTATAGACGGCCAACATAAATCGAAAGCTTATTTAGTCACACGCACTACGAGTAATCCGAGGGATTTAAAACGAGTTGAAAATTGGATTTTCCAATCAAGAGAAATAAGTCGAATCTGAGTTAATCAGAGGCGCAACGGAAACTTAAAATGGCTAAGTCTTTTGAAGGCTTATTGGGCGAATTAAATGAGTTTAATTCGCGATCGGTTCGGCTCGGTTTAGCTGGCCAAAGAGGGTGTTAACCCCCTTTGGTTTGGCCGACCACAACAAGGGGAAGAAACCAATTTATTTGGTTTAATTAATAAAATAAATCTAGCGCGATTTGTTTTATAAATTATGGATAAATAAATTTGTATAAAGAAATTTATATAAATAAATTTATAGAAATTTATTCTTTTTATGGAAATTAAAATGATCCATGGAATGGTTTATTTTAATTTTATAAAATCAATTATGAATTGATTTTTTCATAATAAGAAAGTTTATAAATTTCTTATAAAATTTATTCCATAATTAAAAGAGAGAAGTATTTGTTTTATTATAAAGTTAGTTATAATAAAACTTGGTTTAAACGGAATAATTCATAAGAGAATTTATAAGATAAATTTCTTATGAAAACTAATTCCGTTAATTCCGTTAAAAGAGAGACTTGGCAAGGGAGAGACTACTATATAAGGGAACCAAAGGCAAGCCTTGAAGTTAATTAATTGAGTTATCAAGAGATTTAGTAGCTCTCCCTCTCTCTCTTATTCTCTCCCTCTCTTCCCCTTAGGGCCAGCACCCTCTTTGCATCCTAGGGCCGGCGCCCTCCTTGAGTGCTAGGGCCGGCACACCTCACACAACCCTAGGGTTGGCGTGAGTCGACTCCACCATGTAGAAGCCAAAGAAGAAGAAGAAGAAGCGAGTGCCATCTCCTTCCTTCCCGGAATTTAGATTCCGTTTCTTGGTGGTTTGTTTCCTATCTTCTCTCTTGATATTCTAGTTGTCTCTTTGGAGAATCTAGTAGTTCTCGTCGACACAAAACTCGTGGCTTTGTGAAGTCATCCCGAAGAGAACTCGGCGTGGACGCGAATAGAGGCGGAGCTTCCAAGGGACGCTACGGTTGGATCTCGTCCCTTTCTTCGAGTTATGCGAGGTACAAAGTAAATTAGTTTACCTTTCCGCAAAGTTTTAATTTATGATCATGTCCACACATCATAAGGTCGCATGCTAGATACATGGTTAAAATAATTTATGAAATTATTTTATGCTAATTCTTCCGCTGCACGTAAAATTTTAAAATATTACGAACCCGTATCCTTGTCAACATGCACCAGGTCCCAACAGTGGTATCAGAGCCGGTTAGTGTTCGACATAATCATATAGTTGTTTTGTGGAAAACTTTGTCATAATCTCAATTTTGGAAAATTTTTCAATTATGGAAACTTTCCAATTATAATAAATTTTAGATTTAGGAATTTCAAAGTTTGGAAATCCTCATGAAATTTCGCAAACATTTGAAATTTTCTAGTTTCTGAAATTTTATAATAATTGTGAAAACTTCCCATCTTTAGAAACTTTCCAATTTTGGAAATTTTTCTATTTTAGAAATTTTCTAATTTTGGAAATATTTAAGTTTTCTTTGTACCAGAAACTTACAATTATTCTGAAAACCTATTATGAAATCTCGCAATTTTGTGCACTTTCTTTCAAGAAAGTCTAGACAAATTTATGGACAATTAATTGACAATTAAATTTGTATTGGTTTTTAAATTCACAACAAAATTCTTTATTTTGGATTGAGCCTCGGGGAGCCGTCCAATTTAAAGTTAGTTGTTGTAATTTAATTTCCCAATTTTAAATGAAATTGTCATGTTTAATTTGGTTACACTTCCGAAGCGGACCAAATTGGATTTACGACAAATTACTTTTCTTTGGGTATCTGAGCCTCGGGGAGCCACCCTTAGAAAACGATTTGTTGTAATTAATTAAATCCATGAATAAAATATGATTTAAGAGGTGATGCTCTTACATATTGTTGTCTCCAAGATTAATTAGGAAAATGGTTTCCTATAGAGTTTCTTAAATGAGATTTTCATGAAAATAATATGTGGTTGAATTAAGGGAATTGTCTCTTAATTTAATAAGATTTGATTTAGAGAAATCAAAGTCTTAAACATATTATTTCCGAAATTGATTATGACAATTTAGGAAATTGTTTCCCAAAACAATTCCTTTAATAAAGTATGAAATTAGAATTGGAAATCCGGTTCCTAATTCAATTCATGGGACTTGATAAATTAAGTCACATACATACTTTATTAAGGAAATCGTTAGTCATGACATAATTATATGTCATGAATGTGCTTAGAAAAAAAAGGATGAGACCCAAAACCCCTTACAAAATATTAAGCCAACACCTTCTATTAATATGGTTAGAATCAGAGTTTTGTTTCTCGTTTGGGTTGATGGACACATCCATGCCCAGCTTGAACCTCAACATGTTCAAACCATGGAATTAGTTTATGAATAATATAGTTGGAGTCAGAGGTCAATCCTTAGTTTTGGTTGTTGGACACATCCAAGCCTGACTAAACGGTTGAATGAGCTCCAACCATATTAAAACTATTTCTTGATTAATGGGTCAGCCTTAAGCTTGGAGCATCGATTTGTTGTGCCACAGCCAAGGTCGATGCAAAGAGAGGTGCAGTTGGGTGCTATGTATAATGTCGCATACTTGTTAATGAGTTAACAACCCAATGATTTATGCAAACATTCAATTAGTTGATAGCATAAAGTGATAGTTACATATATGTGATATGTAATCAGTATAATTACCTACCTTCATAGCTAAGAATAACTTGATGGCCACAGCCATGGTGGTTCTTATCTATGGTTGGATATCAACCTATTTGGAGATGTTCCTACGATCTCTCGAATTGATAAAAAGGGTTATTCAATTTGAAAAAATAAATAGGATTTTTAATTAATGTATATTGATACATTCTTTATCATTCTTCTCACATAAGCTCAATTTGTATTTCTAGGTTAATCACTCGATCATGTCTTCTCTAAACTTGCGTTCCATTTTGGACACCAATAAACTAACTGGGCCAAACTTCATGGACTGGCTTCGAAACCTGAGGATAGTCCTCAAGGCAGAGAAGCTTGCTTATGTCCTTGAAGATCAACTTCCCAACCGTCCTCCTGAAAATGCAACTCCAGACTAGTTTCCTGAGTTGCTCAACCTGGTGAAGACTGTAGAACCTTCTGTGAAGCAGGATCAAAAGACGGTACTCTTAGTTGGTTCCTCGAAGAAAGGTTCTAAGAGGAAGGCCAAAGAATAGAATAAGGGAAAGAAGAAAAAGGCCAAAAAGTCTGAAAATACCCTAAAAGTCACTTGCCATCACTGTGGCAAGGAGGGTCACTGGCGAAGAAACTGCAAGGTTTATCTTGAGTCCTTGAAAGAGAAGACATTCGATGCCCCATCCTCTTCAAGTATCTTCGTTATTGAATGTCACTCTATTTCCTCAAACACCTGGGTACTTGATACTGGGTGTAGCTCACATATATGTAATGACATACAGGGGCTAAGGAATAGAAGAAGACTCGTCAAAGGAGAAGCGAATTTGCGAGTTGGAAATGGAGCAAAGATTGCTGCTGTTGCCATCGGAACATATTTGCTAAAGCTCCCCACTGGACGTGTCTTAGAATTGGATAATTGTTATTTCATTCCTTCGTTAATAAAGAACATTGTATCTATTTCATGTTTGAATGAAAAGGGTTATCATTTAACTTTTAGTAACAATTGTTGTTACATAACTTTAAATGGCGTTCTTTATGGGAATGGAACTTTGTGCAATGGTATCTACACGTTAGATTTATCTGGTGACGTTTTCAATATCGAAGTTAGCAACAAACGTGCTCGAATAGATAATCGAATAGACTCCTACACTTGGCATTGCCGTCTTGGCCATGTAAGTAAGAAACGCATGACCGAATTACACCGATATGGAATTCTGGAATCATTTGAACCCGGTTCATTTGATACATGCGAATCATGCTTAAAAGGCAAGATGACCAAATTACCCTTCTCCGGAAAAGGTAATCCAGTGGAAGAATTGCTTGGTCTAATACATACTGATGTATGTGAACCAATGTCAACTCCTGCACAAGGAGGCTATAGCTACTTCATTACCTTTATCGATGATCACTCACGATTCAGGTATGTGTTCTTGATGAAACATAAATCTGAAGCTTTTGAGAAATTCAAAGAGTTCAGAAATGAAGTAGAGAAACAACTTGGCAAAAGTATTAAGATACTTCGATCCGATCGGGGTGGTGAATACTTAAGTCAAGAGTTTCAAGATTATCTTAGGGACAATGGGATATTGTCTCAATGGACTCCGCCTTATACACCACAGCATAATGGTGTATCTGAGAGGCGTAACCGAACCTTGATGGATATGGTTAGATTTATGATGAACCATGCAACTCTTCCAAAATCCTTTTGGGGCTATGCACTTAAGACAGCTGTTTACTTGCTAAACAGAGTCCCAACCAAGGTAGTTTCTACTACTCCATATGAGACGTGGAATAGTAAGAAACCTCATTTAACTCACCTTAAAATATGGGGTTGTCCTGCTTATGTGAAGTGGACTGTATCAGACAAATTGGATGCTAAGTCTGATAAATGTCTATTTATTGGATACCCTAAGGAAACGAAGGGTTACCAATTCTATCATCCCTTGGAACAAAAGGTGTTTGTTTCAAGGCATGCTGTATTTCTGGAAAAAGAATTTCTTTTACAAGAAAACAGTGGGAGTGACATTGAACTTGATGAAGTTCAAGAAACTCCAATAGACATTACAGAGACACCTAGTCTAGACCCACAACCAATACCTCATAATGATGAGCTATCAGTTGAACCTAAAACGACACCACCTCTTCGTAGGTCTAATAGGACACACAATATTCCAGAGAGATACGGATTTCTCATAAGTGAATCGAATGACGTGTTACTCATAAGCAATGACGAACCTATCAGTTATGAAGATGTTCTGAAATGTTCAGAAAGGGACAAATGGCTTGAAGCCATGAAGTCGGAAATGGATTCCATGTACGAAAATCAAGTATGGGACTTGGTTAACCCACCTGAAGGGATTAAGCCCATAGGGTGCAAGTGGGTTTTCAAGAAGAAAACCGACATTGAAGGTAATGTAGTTACCTTTAAGGCTAGATTAGTGGCAAAAGGATATCGTCAAAAATAAGGAATTGATTATGATGAAACCTATTCGCCAGTAGCTATGCTTAAATCCATTCGGATGCTCCTAGCCATAGCAGCTCATTATGATTATGAGATATGACAAATGGATGTGAAAACAACTTTCCTTAATGGAAACCTGCTTGAGGATGTATACATGATACAACCTGAAGGTTTCACATCGGTTGATAAAACCAAATTATGCAAGCTTCGACGATCCATATATGGACTGAAGCAAGCATCTAGGAGCTGGAACATCCGTTTTGATGAGACAATCAAAGAGTTTGATTTCTCACAAAATCGTGACGAACCTTGTGTGTACAAGAAGGTTAGTGGGAGTGCAGTCGTATTCCTAGTGCTATATGTCGATGACATATTGCTTATAGGAAACGATATATCAGTCTTACAGACAGTTATGATTTGGTTGTCCAAAACATTCTCCATGAAAGACCTGGGAGAAGCAACCTTTATCCTTGGGATTAGAATCTATAGAGATAGATCAAAACGGTTGCTTGGTCTTTCACAGTCTACGTATATAGACCGAGTGCCAAAAAGGTTTAGCATGTCGGAATCCAAGAAAGGTTACCTTCCCATCAGGCATGGGATCAACCTTTCAAAGTCTATGTGTCCGCGCATAGAAGACGAGAGGATTTGCATGAATAAGATTCCCTATGCATCCGCGATAGGATCTATCATGTATGCTATGTTATGTACAAGGCCCGATGTATCGTATGCTTTGAGCGTCACAAGCAGATACCAGTCGGATCCAGGAATGGATCATTGGGCGGCTGTCAAGACAATCCTTAAGTACTTAAGAAGAACTAAGGATGTGTTCCTAATATATGGAGAAGGAGATATGGTAATACGTGGGTATACAGATGCCAGTTTCCAGACAGATAAGGATGACTCCAAATCTCAGTCTGGATACGTATTTACTTTGAATGGAGGCACAATAAGTTGGAAGAGTTCCAAACAAGACACCGTAGCGGATTCTACCACGGAAGCAGTTTGGATCAAGAAGTTCGTCTCAGAACTTGATGTGGTTCCAACCATTGATAAAGCAATACCGATTTATTGCGACAACAATGGAGCTATTGCACAAGCAAAGGAACCAAGGTCTCATCAGCGATCCAAACACGTGCTTCGCCGCTATCATCTGATCAGAGAGATTATAAGTAGGAATGACATACAAATTGAGAAAATTCCCACTGAAAGGAATTTAGCGGATCCTTTAACTAAGGCCTTGCCTCAGAGCAAGTTTGAGGGTCATGTTAGAGCCTATGGTATTGGATACCGTAGCGATTGGCATTAGGCCAAGTGGGAGTTTGTTAGTGATATGAGAGAAGTGTCCTAAGGCAATCGCCTTATGATTGTAAATATTCATTTTAATAAATGATAATTCACTATTTGAGTATACATGGTTGTGTATTTGATTGGGATCTTAAACTCATCTACTGAATGTCCGCAATACAATTCACAGCATAAGAGAATTTATGATGGGATCACAACTAGTGATTATCTCTAAATGTGCAATTGTGAAGTATTGAAAATATCCCTAGTCGATGAATTGATAAAAACGGACATTATCAATTCTGTTGAGACTAGCATGGGTTATTCTCTAATCAGTTGATTCTCACTAGCTGGTGACATTGGGATGTCCGGAGATAAACATGGATGCTAGTTAAGGGAACTAGTTCATTGGAGTGACTAGCTGTAAAACTTCATATGGTAATCTATATAGATATGTCAATAAAGTTCTTACTGCAGCTTAAGTGCGATGTTCCTTTGACTTGCGGTGTTCAAGTCATCTTGGTCATGGAGACTTATACATTAACATCTTAAGCAAGCATCTCCTAGGAGGTGTGGACCCAGGATGATTGGGTATAAGCCGAAGTGCCCGAAAATGTTTGAGCAGCCTACAAAGGATTCACCACTCCTTGCGAGGAGATGTATACCCAGGCCTATCGTTGGATTGTTACTCAAAGCCTCTGGCCAGAGCATATCATATTTAGAGTGCGAGTCTCTTAAATACATGAGAGTAATTATAAATCCAAAGGACGAGAAAGACACTACTTGGGCTAGGTGTGACGTAGTCAGCCTAGTGGGGACTGACACAAATAGACCGTGTCCTGAACCAAGTGGGTATAAGATGGGGAAGGGAATGAGGCACGATTCATTAGAGCTGCTGAAGGGTTTCAGAATTACTTCTGAGGTCAAACCGTTGATCTTTCGATTAATTGGGGGTCATGATGTACTACTAGGTGCCACTCATGACCGTTCTATAATTGGTTAATTATAGACGGCCAACATAAATCGAAAGCCTATTTAGTCACACGCACTACGAGTAATCCGAGGGATTTAAAACGAGTTGAAAATTAGATTTTTCAATCAAGAGAAATAAGTCGAATCAGAGGCGCAACGGAAACTTAAAATGGCTAAGTCTTTTGAAGGCTTATTGGGCGAATTAAATGAGTTTAATTCGCGATCGGTTCGGCTCGGTTTGGCTGGCCAAAGAGGGTGTTAACCCCCTTTGGTTTGGCCGGCCACAACAAGGGGAAGAAACCAATTTATTTGGTTTAATTAATAAAATAAATCTAGCGCGATTTGTTTTATAAATTATGGATAAATAAATTTGTATAAAGAAATTTATATAAATAAATTTATAGAAATTTATTCTTTTTATGGAAATTAAAATGATCCATGGAATGGTTTATTTTAATTTTATAAAATCAATTATGAATTGATTTTTTCATAATAAGAAAGTTTATAAATTTCTTATAAAATTTATTCCATAATTAAAAGAGAGAAGTATTTGTTTTATTATAAAGTTAGTTATAATAAAACTTGGTTTAAACGGAATAATTCATAAGAGAATTTATAAGATAAATTTCTTATAAAAACTAATTCCGTTAATTCCGTTAAAAGAGAGACTTGGCAAGGGAGAGACTACTATATAAAGGAACCAAAGGCAAGCCTTGAGGTTAATTAATTGAGTTATCAAGAGATTTAGTAGCTCTCCCTCTCTCTCTTATTCTCTCCCTCTCTTCCCCTTAGGGCCGGCACCCTCTTTGCATCCTAGGGCCGGCACCCTCCTTGAGTGCTAGGGCCGGCGCACCTCACACAACCCTAGGGTTGGCGTGAGTCGACTCCACCAAGTAGAAGCCAAAGAAGAAGAAGAATAAGCGGGTGGCATCTCCTTCCTTCCCGGAATTTAGATTCCGTTTCTTGGTGGTTAGTTTCCTATCTTCTCTCTTGATATTCTAGTTGTCTCTTTGGAGAATCTAGTAGTTCTCGTCGACACAAAACTCGTGGCTTTGCGAAGTCATCCCGAAGAGAACTCGGCGTGGACGCGAATAGAGGCGGAGCTTCCAAGGGATGCTACGGTTGGATCTCGTCCCTTTCTTCGAGTTACGCGAGGTACAAAGTAAATTAGTTTACCTTTCCGCAAAGTTTTAATTTATGATCATGTCCACACATCATAAGGTCGCATGCTAGATACATGGTTAAAATAATTTGTGAAATTATTTTATGCTAATTCTTCCACTGCACGTAAAATTTTAAAATATTATGAACCCGTATCCTTGTCAACATGCACCCGGTCCCAACAGTTTTAGCATGTAAAACTCTAAGAAAGGTTTTCTACCTTTTTGGCATGGAGTACCTTTATCTAAGGAGATGTGTCCTAAATCATCATAGGAGATAGAGGAGATGAAGGCGGTTCCTTATGCTTCGGCCGTGGGAAGCCTCATGTATGCTTTGTTATGTATGAGGCCAAATATCTGCTTTGTTGTGGGCATGGTTAGCAGATATCAGAGTAATCCAGGACAAGGACATTGACTGTGGTAAAGCAAATATTAAAGTACCTAAAAAGGACTAGGAATTATATGCTAGTTTACCAGGCAGATCAATTGCTCCCTGTGGGTTATACGAATTCTAACTTCCAATTAGATTGGGATAGCAGTAAGTCCACCTCATGGTATGTGTTTACTTTGGGTGGTGGATCCATAGTTTGGAGGAGCATCAAGCAGAAATGCGTTGCGGACTCCACCATGGAAGCTGAGTATGTGGCAGTCTCTAAGCCGACCAAAGAAGTTGTATGGCTCATGAACTTCTTAATGGACTTAGATGTGATTCTTGGTTTGCCAAGAGCTATCACAATTTATTGTGATAATAGTGATGCAGTAAGAAACTCGAAGGAACCATGAGCCTATAAGGCGAGTAAACACATAGAGCGCAAGTACCACTTGATACGAGACATCGTAAAGCGAGGAGAAGTTGTTGTCGCCAAGATTCCATCAGAGGATAACCTAGCAAATCCTTTCACTAAGGCCCTTCCAGTGAGAGCTTATGATAGGCATGTGGAGGGGATGAGAATCAGATGTATGGCAATTTGATGGCAGCATAGTCCTTTAGTATAAGTGGGAGATTGTTAGGATGTATACTAAAAGTCTATCTTTTGTATAATCATCTATATTTTGGAATAAGAATCACATTGTCATTGTTTGAATTTTATATTTGATATATATGCTATTGTTCTTTACTTTACATTGTAGATAACATGATGTGTGGTGCCACACAGAAGATCATATTATCAGTTTCTTGTGAAGTATAAGTAGTGTCTGACAACCGAGATGGTTTTGGACAAGCCATTAGAATGGTTGTAGTATAATTAGATATTAGTCTATCTTGACTATAGAATTACAATAGTACACTTTGTATGTATTGAGCAAGATCGACTTGAGGTGATTCGATTTATACTGACTATATAATCGAATCAGACCTCTGATATTATCATGTACATGCTCTTAATCCCAATATAATAACAGACACATATAATTAATATATATTTCTTTGATTTACCAATGGGCGAGATTTATTCGTTAAATCAATAGGCCCGATAATTTGGGAAATAATATTATTTACATGGTGTGTCGTTGATTATAGAAGGAAACTGTGTCCTAATGCGTTAGGATGATGATGTCCCCTTGAGGAGCTCATAAAGTTCATCATATAAATCCTGCAAGTGGACTTGGTCTGATATGATGAGGAGGTTGAGTTGTACTACTCATGGAGTTAGATATTAATTAATTAAATTTTTATTAATTTAATTAATTAATGGACATGCGAGATCTTAAACAATGGGAGATTATGTACACATAATATGGTGGAGCCCATATTTAATTATGGGGTTGGTGTAGTAGTTCAATTGTAATCCATTAGTGGAGTGGGTTATCATTAATGGGTAGGGTTTAGGATCCATTAGGAGACCAAAATCAACTTCCTCTCATGGTCCCAATTGTAGCCTATATATACCTCATAAAGCCATCATGAAACATAACCTAAGCCCTTATTTCTCTCTCTCTTTCTCACTTGGCTTGTGGCGCCGGCGCAAGGAGGCTAGGAGGGTTCGGCCAAGGTGTTGGGAGGGAGGAAAACTCATGCTTTTCTTCTCCTCTCTTCTCCTTCTCTACTCCCTTGAGACTTGCGGCAACAACAAGAAAAGGAAATTTTCTTTTCCCTTTCATTGGCCGATGGCAAGAAGAGGAAAGATAGGGGTGGTGGCTAGGGCTTGGAGAAGGAAGAATTTGTTTCTTTCTTCTCTTCTCTTCTCCTTTTCCTCCTCCCTTGGGTGTGATCATCCTTAAAGAAGGGTGGAGGTTCTCGGCGCAAAGGTGAAAGAAAGGAGAAGCATCTCCTTTCTTTAGTCAGTCTTGGCGCAAGTAAGGAGAAGGAAAAGGTGATGTTTGGTGACTTTGTTTCTTGGAAGATTATCGCCCATACGACGTCAAAGAAGAGGATAGTGTTAGATGTGTATACTAAAAGACTTGCTCTTTTTATAGAAGATCATCTATATTTTGAAAAGAAAATCATAACAACACTAGATGTGTGTTTACATTAGTAAATGCATAAAAGTCAATACTGTGCACTGTAGATAACATGGTGTGTGGTGACACACGGAAGATTGTATTATCAGCCCCTTGCATAGTATAAGTAAGAGGCTCACAAACGAGATGGATTTGGACAAACCATCGGGATGATTGTAGTGTAATTAGGTGTGGTTTATCTTGACCATAGAATTACACTAGTGTGCTTTATATGCATTGAGCAGGACCAAAACCAGAGGTCATCCAATTTGTATTGACTTGATAATTGGATTGGATCTCGGATTTATTATGGAGTACAATCCCTTAATCTCGTTATAATAACGGGCACATATAGTTAATTATTATTTCTTTGATTTATCAATGGGCGAGATTTATTCTGTTAAATCGATAGGCCCGATAAGATGGGAAATAATATTAATTATATGGTATGCCGTTAATTATTGATGGAATCCGTGTCATAGTGAGTCGGGATGATGATGCCCCCTTGATGAGCTCAAAAGGTTCATCATGTTAAACCTTGCAGGTGGATTTGATTCGACATGATGATAAGGTTGAGTGGTACTAGTCAAGGAGCCAGAAGTTGATTAATTAAATTGTCAGTAATTTAAATTAATCGACGGGCATTCAATATCTTAAACACGGGGGGATGGATGACTCATAATAGGTGGAGCCCATATGAAAATATGGGGTTGGTGAGGAAGTTCAATTAAGATCCTTTAGTCGAATGGATCTTAATTAATGGATTGATTTTAGATCCATTAGTGGGCCAAGACCCAACTCCTCCTCTTGGTCCCTACCTTAGCCCTATATATACGCCATGGAATCAAGAAACAAAAGCTAATGAATCAATCACCAAAACCCGAGCCTTTCCTCTCTCTATCCCTCCTCTCTCCTAGGTTAGCCGGCGGCAAAGGAAAAGAGAAGATTTCATCCCGATCTCTTCTCTATCACTTGGCCGGAAATCACAAGGACAAGGAGGAGTTCTTCTCTTCCTTGTGTGGAGCTCGGAAACAAGAGAGAGTGGAGGAGATGGTCGGCTATGGAGAGGGAGCTTTGTCCTTGAAGGTTACAGCGCCGAAAATGGAAGAGGAGGAAGACTCGGTGGGGAAGGAAGAAGATAACCTCTTCTTCGGCTTCTCTTGTATTCTCTTCCTTGGTTCTCCATTGGGGCGTGCGCAGCTGAGATTCGAGGTGAACACAGCCGACGGTGAAGAAGAATCTCCTTCTTCATAGTTGGTCGGCGGTGATAGGAGGGAAGGAGGAGGTGGTAGGCATGGGTTTAAAGGAAGAAGAAAATTGTTTATCCTCTTCTTTACCCTCTTCTTCATCTTCCATCAACTCATCTCCTTGGTGTACTTGTTACCGGGGCTTCTTGGAATCTCCTTGTGGTCGGCAGTGCAAGAGAGGAGAGAGTCGTGGTGGCCTGCGGTAGCCCTAAGTCTTAGGGTTTATTGGCACGTGGAAGTTGTGTGAAGAAGGTGATTGATTGGGGAGCCTTTGGTGATTCCAGTTCTCGGTGGTTTGTCACGCACACGACGTACGGGAGGGGAGGGACATAAGGTAGAAGGCTACGAGGTAAAGGAAGGTATAATTCTCTTCCTTAGCTCCTATTGTTCCTTTGGTGCCTTATTGTTTTGCTTCGCCATTTTATGTGTATTAGTTAATTATTTTCATTTTGTATCATGGTTAATAATTAATTAATTGGACCCCGACCATAAACGCAAGAACCGGCGATGCACTCGTCATCTCTTCCACGATCGTTCGGATAGACGAATTTTAAGGCGCGGTCTTTGTGATTGGCCAAGTTGTAATTTGTATCGAACGATACAATGACGAGATGGTCGTTGGGAGATGGGTCTCCATTCGGATTAATTTTTAATCCATAGACATGGAGAGGTCTCTCAAGGACGACCAAGTCTTCGCTAGGGAAACCCGCCAAGCCATACCCAACAGATATGAATATAGTAGAAGACCTAGAGGTAAACAAGAGGGAAGGAGGAGGTGGTAGGCATGGGTTTAAAGGAAGAAGAAGATTGTTTATCCTCTTCTTTAGCCTCTTCTTCATCTTCCATCAACTCATCTCCTTGGTGTACTTGTTGCCGGTGTTGGGGCAATCTATGGTCCGGAGTGACCATGTGTTTTGATGTTTGGGCAAAGGATTTAAGTTAGGTTTATCCTTGTAATTTGATATGTGTGATTGAGTTTGCAGGACTTGATGAGTCGCACATGAAGGATGTATCCGAGGGATTAGAGCCGATGGAAGAGGACTCCAAGGGCAAGACGGGGAAGTGGACTTCAAAGGGCACACGTCAAGTGTGGCATGGACGCAAGCCGAGGGCTTGCGTCCTCATCCGAGGGACGATAGACGGTGGAAGAGGACTTCAAGGGGCAAGCCAAGGGAGTGTACTTTAAGGCATACGTGAAGGAGGGTCTTCGGGGTGAGGGAGGGTGAGATTGTAAGCTGGGCAGTCGACTGGAAATGGACCAGTCAACTGCCAGCGGGAAAACTCGAACTCACCGAGACATCAGTCGACTGGTCCAGGACCAGTCGACTGGTAAACCCAAAAACTAGCCGTTGAGTTAGCCGTTGTCTAGTAGGGTTGGATAAATCGACTGCCCTGGGGGGAGTCGACTGGTGGCGGGTTTTTCAGCCAAGAGACATATTTAAAGGGACTCGATTTTGGCTGAGAGCTCTTGACGAAATGAGCTTGGTTAGAGCTCATTAGTAGTCTTAGTTGCTCAGAAGTGTGTCCGGGATTGTGGCGAGGTTTCTCCACCCACAAGGAGCTACACGAGCTAGCCGGAGAGCATCTGGGGAGTGATCCATCGAAGGATCAAGGGATCGTCCACCTTACGGACAGCCGTGGAGTAGGAGCGTCATCTCCAAACCACGTAAAGGTTGGCATTAGCATTGTTTTTAGTTTGTTTATTTGTTATTCCGCTTGCACTTGCTAACGTTATAGGAAGAGAATCGAAAGTAGCTATTCACCCCCCCTCTAACTCGATGGTCACGGTCCTAACAGCCGGGGCTTCTTGGAATCTCCTTGTGGCAGGCGGTGCAAGAGAGGAGAGAGTGGTGGTGGCCGGCGGTAGCCATAAGTCTTAGGGTTTGTTGGCACGTGGAAGTAGTGTGAAGAAGGTGATTGATTGGGGAGCCTTTGGTGATTCCGGTTCTCAGTGGCTCATCGCCCACACGACGTTCTAGAGGGTAGGAACATAAGGTAGAAGGCTACGAGGTAAAGGAAGGTATAATTCTCTTCCTTAGCTCCTATTGTTCCTTTAGTGTCTTATTGTTTTGCTTCGTCATTTTATGTGTATTAGTTAATTATTTTGATTTTGTATAATGGTTAATAATTAATTTATTGGACCCTGACCATAAATGTAAGAATCGGTGATCCACTCTTCGTATCTTCCGCGGTCGTTCGATTAGAAGAATTACGAAGCGCGATCTTTGTGATTGGCCAAGTTGTAATTCGTACCGAACGATACGATGACGAGATGATCATTGGGAGATGGGTCTCCATTCGGATTAATTTTTAATCTGTAGACATGGAGAGGTCTCTCAAGGACGACCAAGTCTTCGCTAGGGAAACCCCCCCAAGCCATACCCAACAATTGGTATCAGAGCTGAGGTTTTCGGTTTTGTGTGTTTAGGATTGGTTAATTACTTGCACTTTTTCATATGTTTTATTTTGCTGGATGATTTGTGGATGTGAGTAGGCTAACTTTGTGTTGCAGGAACTAGATTCCAACTTATCATGGCCAAATAATTGTTATGTATGAATGGTTGTGCTATTTTGTAATTAATTAAATCCTCGGGGTTGACGAGGCTAGCTAGTATTTAATTTTTGTAATTAAATAGGCCACGTGTTTAGCCGAGCCTTTTGTTTACATTTGATCTAGATTTTATGTACACTCCATCGTGGAGTATAGGATCAATGATGTTAATAATTAGCTAATCATCTCGGCTCGGAAATCCCTCAAGGTGGCTAGCGCATAAGGTAGGGAGGAGCGGACGAGGTGACGACGTGACTAGAGGCGCATTGGAGACCAAGGCCATGAAAAGTTGGAAAATCTAGGATTTTCTTTTTCATTATGTTGGTTATGTGCCTGTCATGTGTGTGCTTGTGAAAATTCCTCGTAATCAATAACTAAGTGGGAGAGGGACCCTAAGGGTCTCGTGACCTCCATTACAATCTGATAAGTAATGCGAACAAGTCCACGCGTCGGCTCTGAGTGCCTTCCACCATAACAGATAGGCTTGTTCTGTGGATCACTGGGGTCAGAAAAGATTATAGAAAATTATTGAAGAGCGTGTGTACTTCCCCAACGGAAGACACATAATCGAAAATAATTTTCTTAGTGTCGTGTAATGGTAAGCAAAGTCTTTGAGTATAAATGGGAGATTGTTTGATGTGTATACTAAAAATCATGCTCTATTCATATAAGATGATCTATATTTTGAAAAGAAAATCACAACGACACTAAATACGTGTTTACATTAGTATATGCATAAAAGACCAATACTGTGCACTGTAGATAACATGATGTGTGGTGACACACGGAAGATTGTGTTATCAATCCCTTGCATAGTATAAGAGGTCCACAACCGAAATGGATTTGGACAAACCATCGGGATGGTTGTAGTGTAATTAGGTGTGGTTTATCTTGACCATAGAATTACACTAGTGTGCTTTGTGTGCATTGAGCAAGACCAAAACCAGAGGTCATCCAATTTGTACTAACTTGATAATTGGATTGGATCTTGGATTTATTATGGAGTACAATCCCTTAATCCTGATATAATAACAGGCACATATAGTTAATTATTATTTCTTTGATTTATCAATGGGCGAAATTTATTCTGTTAAATCGATAGGCCCGATAAATGGGAAATAATATTAATTATATGGTATGCCGTTGATTATTGGTGGAATTCGTGTCCTGGTGAGTCAGGATGATGATGCCCCCTTGATGAGCTCAAAAGATTCATCATATTAAACCCTGCAGGTGGATTTGATCCGACATGATGATAAGGTTGAGTGGTACAAGTTAAGGAGCTAGAAGTCGATTAATTAAAATTGTCAGTAATTTAAATTAATCGATGGGCATTCGATATCTGGGGGATGGATGACTCATAATAGGTGGAGCCAATATGAAAATATGGGGTTGGTGAGGAAGTTCAATTAAGATCCTTTAGTGGAATAAATCTTAATTAATGGATTAGTTTTAGATTCATTAGTGGTCCAAGTCCCAACTCTTCCTCTTGGTCCCTACCTAGACTTTCCTTTCTCCCTCCCTCCTCTCTCCTAGGTTAGCCGGCGGCAAAGGAAAAGAGAAGATTCCCGTTCTCTTCTCCATCTCTTGGCTGGAAATCATAAGGACAAGGAGGAGTTCTTCTCTTCCTTGAGTGGTGCTTGGAAACAAGAGAGAGTGGAGGAGATCGTCGACTATGGAGAGGGAGCTTTCTCCTTGAAGGTTGCAGCGCCAAAAATAGAAGAGGAGGAAGATTCGGTGGGGAAGGAAGAAGATAACCTCTTCTTCGGCTACTCTTGTATTGTCTTCCATGGCTCTCCATTGGGGCGTGCGCAGCTGGGATTCGAGGTGAACACAGCCGGCGGTGAAGAACAATCTCCTTCTTCTTCATAGTTGGTCGGCGGTGATAGGAGGCAAGGGGGACGTGGTAGGCATGGGTTTAAAGGAAGAAGAAGATTGTTTATCCTCTTCTTTAGCCTCTTCTTTGTCTTCCTTCAACTCATCTCCTTGGTGTACTTGTTGCAGGGGCTTCTTGGAATCTCCTTGTGGCCGGCGGTGCAAGAGATGAGAGAGTGGTGGTGGCCGGCGGTAGTCCTAAGTCTTAGGGTTTGTTGGCACGTGGAACTAGTGTGAAGAAGGTGATTGATTGGGGAGCCTTTGGTGATTCCGGTTCTTGGTGGCTCGTTGACCACACAATGTCCGGGAGGGGAGGGACATAAGGTAGAAGGCTACGAGGTAAAGGAATGTATAATTCTCTTCCTTAGCTCCTATTGTACCTTTGGTGCCTTATTGTTTTGCTTCGTCATTTTTTCTATTAGTTAATTATTTTGATTTGTGTCATGGTTAATTAATTAATTAATTAATTGGACCTCGACCATAAACGTAAGAACCGGTGATCCACTCGTCGTCTCTTCCGCGGTCGTTCGGTTAGAAGAATTACAAGGCGTGATCTTTGTGATTGGCTAAGTTGTAATTCGTATCGAACGATACAATGACAAGATGGTCGTTGGGAGACGGGTCACCATTCATATTAATTTTTAATCCGTAGACATGGAGAGGTCTCTCAAGGATGACCATGTCTTCACTAGGGAAGCCCGCCAAGCCATACCCAACAGATAGGAATATAATAGAAGACCTAGAGGTAAACAAGAGGTATAAATCTTGTTTATGTTTCATTTTTGTTCTAGTTTATTGTATGTTTATTATTTGTCATGGACCCCGAAGATAAACCCAAAAACCGACGATCTAATTCGTCATCTTTTCCGCGGCTAATCGATGAAGGAGTTTAAATTGCTTGAACAATAAGTTTGTTTAAGCGATCACACAATCGATTAGCACGATGATGAAAATGGTTGTTTGGAATGGTTCTCTCCATTCGGATTGTTTATAATTAATTGAAAATTTTAATCCTGGGACATGGAGAGAATCGCATCCGAACGGGAAGAAACCAACAAGTGAGT
The DNA here is from genome assembly GCA_024364735.1 of Boesenbergia rotunda. Classification (NCBI taxonomy): domain Eukaryota; kingdom Viridiplantae; phylum Streptophyta; class Magnoliopsida; order Zingiberales; family Zingiberaceae; genus Boesenbergia; species Boesenbergia rotunda. The sequence continues at coordinate 111,608 of JAGFNQ010003173.1, read as the reverse complement.
CCGTATCACCTAGGGCTCTTAAGGCGGAGGTCGAGGCCGAACATGCCCATCGAGCAGGGCTCCTCCATGCAGAGGTCAGCAGAGCTCTCCCAGTGAATGTGGAGCATCAGCTGGAGACCCTGCTGACCTTAGAGTCAACCCTACATGGCTCCCATCACAGGGAGCGTTTGATGTCCGAGAGAGCAGTGGCCCTCTCGGACAACCTGCTCAATATGACTTAGGAGCGAGACCAGCTCTAGGCAATGGAGAAGAAACTAGCTGGGGGCATCCAACTCCATGAGACGTCTACAGGAGCTCTAAATGAGTGAATAAAAGGCCAAGCACACTTGCTAGCCCAAAAAGAAATGATGGTCAAGGCGACAGCTGATCATATGATTAACCTTCAGGAGGATGCCGCCCGGGCTCGGTCCGAAACCTTGGCCGCCTTAGAGAGACTCAAGGAGGCCCTAGAAGACAACGCCAAACTATCTTCTGAGGTGGCTCAGCTGAGGACTGCCAAGGAGGAAGCTGAAGTCGAATTGTAGAACCTCAAGGCTGAAGAGGCATCCCGACCATGGGAGACCGAGGCAGAGTTCAAGGCTCGGTTCATGGAGTCTGATGAGGTTGGTAATATTCTGGTTGGGCAAGTCATAAAGTTCCTAAAGCAGGGCTTCCATGGTGCCATCGTTCAACTGTGGATGGTCGAACTCTTGAAGTTGGACGCCGACCTGAGCTTCATGAGCATCAGCCGTGTCTGGGATGAGCTCCCACTCGAAGACAAGGAGTTGTAGGAGCTTTCTCCCAGCGTGGGATATCCATCTCTTGCTTCTTCATTTGTATGCTTTTTCTATTTTAAACTCACAATGTACTCATCTATTTGAAATGGAAAGTATTTTTCATCACCTTGTCTCGGTCTTCTTGTGAATATTTTTCTCTAGAATGCTCACCTATTTTCCTATGTCTCTTCACTTTTGTACGCATCTTTCTAGTCTTATGGCCTTTTGTGACGTTGTATTTGGGACTGAACGGCTTGCTTTCAGATTCTGAGCCAGTCTTCATACACTTTAAGTGAAGGGCCCCCATGTTTGTAGCCACAAGGAGTCAACTTCTTCCTCCACTATCATATGAGAGATAGAAACCACAAAGGACAGCCAGAACAAAGGAGCAGTATCCTTTACTCAGCTTAATGATTGTACCCCTTGTGCTAGGGGTCCCTTTGCCTCAACTGTCTGGTGGTGCTCCTTTGTATTTGGTCCCCGAGACGCAAGTTTACTTTCCCATCTGTGTTCCATCAAACCCTCCTTAAGGTCGCGGTCCTAGCAGGTGGGGGTATCTCGGCCCCTGGTCGGGCCTTCGCATCATTATAATCAGTCCTCCTCACCTCAGCACCGCAAGGTAGTAGGGGTTAAGCTGCTCCTTGTCGGGCATCCATAGCACCACGACCAGGCCTACTCACCTCGGGCATCCGTAGCACCGCATGGCAGTAGGGTTTAAGCAGCTCCTAGTCGAGCATCTACAACATCACGAACAGACCTACTCACCTTGGGCATCCACAACACTGCAATGTAGTAGGGTTAATCAGCTCCTGGTCGGGCATCCGTAGCACCACGAACAGGCCTACTCACCTCTGGCATCCGCAGCAACGCATGGTAGTAGGGTTTAAATAGCTCCTGGTCGGGCATCCGCAACACCACGATCAGGCCTACTCACCTCGGGAATCCGCAGCACCGTGAGGTAGTAGGGTTTAAGCAGCTCCTAGTCGGGCATCTGTAGCACCATGACTAGGCCTACTCACCTCGGGCATCCGCAGCACCGCGAGATAGTAGGGTTTAAGTAGTTCCTAGTCAAGCATCCGTAGCACCACGACCAGGCCTACTCACCTCGGGCATCGGCAGCACCGCAAGGTAGTAGGGTTTAATCAGCTCCTGGTCGGGCATCCGTAGCACCACGACCAGGTCTACTCACCTCAGACATCTACAGCACTTTGAGGTAGTAGGGTTTAATCAGCTTCTGGTCAGGTATCCGCAGCACCACGACCATGCCTACTCACCTCGGGCATCCATAGCACCACGAGGTAGTAGGGTTTAAGCAGCTCTTGGTCGGGCATTCCCAGCACCACGACTAGGCCTACTCACCTCGGGCATCCGCAGCACCGCAAGGAAGTAGGGTTTAGGCAGCTCCTGGTCGGGATTCCGCAGCACCATGACTAGGCCTACTCACCTCGAGCATCCGCAGCACCTCGAGATAGTAGGGTATAGGCAGCTCCTGGTTAAGCATCCACAACACCATGACCAGGCCTACTAACCTCGAGCATCTGCAGCACAGTGAGGTATTAGGGTTTAATCAGCTCCTGGTCGGGAAACCATAGCTCTACAACCAAGCCTACTCACTTCGAGCATCTGTAACACCGCAAGGTAGTAGGGTTTAATCAGCTCCTGGTCGGTCATCCACAGCAGCACGACAATTCCAACTCACCTCGGGCATCCACAGCACCGCGAGGCAGTAGGGTTTAGGCAGCTCCTGGTCGGGCAATCACATCACCACGACCAGACCCTACTCACCTTGGGCATTCGTAGCAGTGTGAGGTAGTAGGGTTTAGGCATCTCCTGGTCGGGCATGCGCAGCACCACGACCAGACCTACTCAACTCGGGCATCCGCCACACCGCGAGGTAGTAGGGTTTAAGCAGGCAAGTACTCGGGGTCCTTTAAGTAACATTTCATTTGCTTCTTTATTTACTGAACTACAAGGCAGTTCCAACAAGAATACAAGTTTTATGTGGACAACTCAAAATCTCACCGAGTACAATAAGGTCAGAGATGATTAGCATGACGTGGCCTCTCCAACCCCTTGCCTTTGTCATCATCTAGATAGTAGATGCCTCCTGTGAGCTTTCGGGTGATGATGTAGGGTCCGCCCCACTGCGGCTCTAGATTCTCGGGATCCTTGATGGGCTTGATCCTCTTCTAAACTTTGTCTCCGACTTCGAAGCTATGGGCAATCACGCGGCGATTGTACGCTTGTTGCATACGCTGTCTGTATGCTAGCAACCGAGCGACCGCTTTGTCTCGCACCTCTGCCACCAGGTCCAGGTCGATCAGCCGCCCTTGATCATTATCCTCTTTGTTATAGTGCTGCCGCCGGACGGACTCCTCGCCTACTTCCACCGGAATCACGACCTTAGCTCCACACACCAGCTGAAAAGGACTCTGACCTGTTCCTTCTCGTGGAGTGGTATGATAGGACCATAAAATACTGAGGAGCTCTTCGACCCAGCTACCTCCGACGTGATTAAGCTTTATCATGAGTCCTCTGAGGATTTCCCGGTTAACGATCTCGGCTTGGCCATTGCCCTGAGGGTATACGATCGACATGAAGGCTTGGCGAATACCTAGCCCCTCGCACCATTCTTTGAGTTTGCACTCGGCAAACTACCTTCCATTATCCGACACCAGCTTGTGTGGGATGTCATATCTGCTGACAATATCCTTCCATAGCTTCTTCATCACAGCGGCCTCCGTGATGTGTGCCAGAGGCTCAGCTTCCACCCATTTAAAAAAATAGTCCACGAGAACTAGCAGGAACTTCTTTTGCTGAGGTCCGATGGGAAATGGGCCTACAATGTCCATTCCCCACTGATCGAATGGGCAGGACACTATGGAGACTCAAAGGAGCTCAGTCAGTCGATGAGTCACATGCTAATGTCTCTGGTAGGCCTCGTATCTGGCCATGAACTTTAGAGCGTCTGCCTGCAGAGTCGGCCAAAAGTACCCTGCTAAGATAATCTTCCTAGATAGAGACCTTCCCCCAATGTGGCTTCCGCAAATGCCTTTATGCACTTCTCGCATCACATAGTCGGCTTCCTCTGGCAAGACACATTTGAGGAGTGGTCGGGCAATGACTCTCCTATATAGTTGATCTCCAACTAATGTGAATCTAGTAGCCCGGTGGCGGAATAATCGGACTCCTTGATCTATGGTTGGAGCGTTCCCGCTGCGTAGCAACTGCCCATATGGATCTCTCCAATCGGCTACGGCTTCTGTATCTTCTCCAATCTGAGCAATAGTCTCTTCAGGGGCACTAGACTCGTCTAGCTGCCAGGCTGAGATGGAGCTAACCAACTTGGCTAGCTCATCTGCCTTGACATTGCCTGCCCAAGAGATCTTCTATAGAATAACCTCTGTGAAATAGGCTTTCAGCTACTTATAATGGTCTACATACCTCTACAAGCGTTCACACTTTATTTCAAAGTCGCCCTTTATTTGCTGTGCCACAAGATGAGAGTCTGAATGTACAACGCCCCGAGCATCTCCCACATGCTTGGCTGCTTGCAGGCCTACTAGGATCGCCTCATATTCAACTTCATTGTTGATGACTCTGAAGTGGAGTCGAATAGATAAATGTAATATATCCCCTCAAGGGGAAACCATTAGCACTCCAACTCTACTGTGCTTGCTGTTGGAAGACCCATCAACATTGATCTTCCAGACTCCTTTGACTTTGGGCTCCAGGACATATTCAAGCATGAAATCCGAAAGGGCCTGTGCCTTGATGGCGGTATGGGGCTAGTACTCAATCCCGTACTCTCTCAACTCCACCGTCCACTTGATTAGTCGACCCAAGGCTTCCTGATCGGTGAGGACTCTTCCCAGCGGGCTATTGGTGAGAACCACAATTGGGTGTGATAAGAAATATGGCCTGAGCCTCTGTGCCATTAAGACAAGAGCATAGGCCAACTTCTCCATCACGGTATAGCGTGTCTCTGCATCCTTCAAGAGGTGCCCAAAGAAATAGACTGGGTACTGCACGGTGTCTTCTTCTCGGATAAGTGCAGAGCCCACTGCTTGCTCAGCCGTGGATAGGTAGACGATCAAGGTCTCTCCTTCCACTGGCTTATCAAGGGCGGGGAGCTCGTCCAGGTAAGCTTTCAGATCTACAAGCGCCTTTTCGCACTGATCATCCCAGTCGAACTTGACTTCCTTTCTTAGAATCATGAAGAAGGGCAGGGTCCTATCGGTAAACTTAGAGATGAACCTGGATAAAACTGTAATCCTGCCGTTCAGCCTCTGTACCTCCTTGAAGTTGTGAGGAGAGGGCATATCAAGGATGACCTTCACCTTATCTGAATTGGCCTTGATCCCCCTCTCTGTCATCATATAGCCTAGGAACCTGCCTCTCTTTACCCCGAACAAATACTTGGTCGGGTTTAACTTCAACCAGTTGGCCCTCAGGGTGGCGAAGGTCTCTTCCAAGTCGGTTATCATGTCTTTACCCTTCTCTGTCTTGCATGACCAGGATGTCATCTACATAGACTTCAATGTTCCTCCCGATTTGATGCCTGAATACTTTGTCCATCATACGCTAGTAGGTTGCCCCAGCGTTGCGTAACCCGAAAGGCATGATGTTATAGCAATATGTGTCATCTGCCATCACAAAGCTGACCTTTTCTCGATCTTCAGGTGTGAGAGGAACCTGGTAGTACCCCTGGTAGGAATCTAGCATAGAAATGAACTCACAACTAGAGGTGGAATCTACTAGACTATCTATACGAGGCAGAGGGTAGCAGTCTTTAGGGTAGACTTTATTTAGATCTCGAAAGTCAATACACACCTGCCATTTACCCCTAGGCTTAGGGACAAGTACTACATTAGTTAATCAAGTCGGGAATTAAACTTGTCTTATGTGGCCAGCTTCAACAACATAGCGACTTCCTCTCTGATAGCCTTGTCCTGCTCGGGCGCAAAATGCCTTCGTCTCTGGTTTAACGGCCAAGCCCCGGGGCTCACATGCAAATGATGCATGGCCAAGGATGGGGGGACTCCTTGGATCTCCTCAGTAGCCCAAGCAAACACATCCCGATGGCTCTGCAAGCAATCGATCAGTCGACTTCTCAACTACGGAGGGAGGTCAGCAATAATCTTTGTAACTCCCCCCCATCTAGTGAGGGTGTATCTGGACTTATTCACTCTCAACCTCCCTCCGTTCTTCCTTGGGTCCTTCCTCCTCTTGAGGGTTGGCAAGATCAACTTGCAGAGCTTCTTCAGCCTTCAGGTTCATTCGGGCATCAGACCTAACATCCCAACTGTAATATCACCGGGAAGCCAGCTGATCTCCCTTGACCTCAGCTACTTGATCGTCAATTAGAAACTTGATCTTTTGGTGGTAGACTGAGACCACCGCTTGAAACACACTAAGCGTGGGGCGTCCGAGAATAGCGTTGTAGGATGAGGGCACATCCACGACCAGGAGGGGAGTCCTCCTCGTCTACTCTAGCGTACTATCTCCCAATGACAGAGATAGGAAAATGTGGCCTATCGACTGCACCCGGTACCCCGTGAAGCTGAAGAGTTGAGTGGATACCGGCTACAGCTCACCCTCGTCGATCTGCATCTGATGCAGGACCGCCTTATAAGGATGTTTACTGAACTACCTATATTCACGAAGACACGCTTAACTTTATAATTAGTTATGTGTGCGAGAATTACCAAGGCATCATCATGAGGCATCACCACGTCCTCCACGTCATCTAGACCGAATGAGATGACAAGGCCACTGCATTGGCTACTGCTCGTCTTAATGGAGTAATTCTCCAGTCGTCGAGTATGAGCCTTCCTTGTCGAGTTTGAGTCTCCTCCGGTAGGACCTCCGGAGATCACTCCTACATGGCCCGAAGGAGGACCTCGCATAGGGGCTTTGCCCCTCCTGGAGTCTCGCTCAGGAGAGGGGGATCGATGAGGCTTCACCTCCCAGCTTCTCCCCGTGGAACGTGATCGAGATGGTCGCCAGGGTTCTTCACCTCCTGATCGCCACTTGAGGGGAGAAAGACTCCTTCGCGGGGACCTCCGGCGATACCCCGCTTTCTTCCATCGCTTCCGGGGCTTGTTATCTACTTCTTCCACCATCCTTTTCTTCAATGCATGACACTCTTCTATGGAGTGCATGGTACAACCATGGAAATCATAGTACTTCTTCGGCGGTTCTGGTTCTTGAGTGTCCACCATATCTATGAGCCTTATCTTACCAGTCCAGTGATCTCTCCCTGACTGAGAGTCTTTCGCCCGGATCGGTGCTGGTGGTTGCTTTCACTCCGACCCTACCAGTGTCGGTGCAGGAGCTCCGTCTGGTTCATTCCGACGAGCGTGCTACACTTCCTCAACGTTGACATGCTTGACCGAGCGACCCGGTAAGTCGTCGAAACTAGTTGGCGGCTTCTTCACCAATGATCAGAAGAAGTCCCCCACAGAGAGACACTGGTTGAAGGCACTGACCAGGATCTCCGATGTCACGGTTAGCATGTCATGCACCACTCGATTGAACCTCTGTATGTAGTCCTTCATAGGTTCTTTCGCCTTCTGCTTGAGGGCGAAGAGGTTCAACGTTATCTTTTGATATCGATGGCTACTTGCAAAATGATGCAAGAATACAATTCTAAACTCCAGAAAAGAGTTTATAGAACCCTGCGGCAGTCTCTGGAACCATCTCTGAGTGGCTCCTGACAAAGTGTTCAAGAACACTCGGCACATAACACCGTCTGTATACTTGTGCAAGAGGGTCGCGTTCTCAAATTTGTAGACGTGAACCTCAGGATCTATCATCCCGTCATAGTCGGCAATTCTAGGCCCGCGGAACTGCTTCGGCATCGGATCTTCTACGATGTCCAGGGAGAAGGGAGTGGAAGGTGCCTTCGGTAAGGCTTTGGGTTCCTCTCTCTTCCTTTGTCCTTCCTCCTGCCTTAGTGTGCTTGAGTCTACGGAGTTGGCCTTCTCCAAATCTCCCAGAGAATCTAACCAATGTATAGGAATTACTCTAGCAGGTCCCACTGGTGGTGAGACAGATCTCCGGTATTGGGGATGCGAGGTGGAGATCCTCGGGATCTCCCCCTACCAGAAGTCACTCGCCGTGAGGCGGCATACTCGATTTGGTGTTGTTCGAGTGCTCCTTTGACAGCGTTGGCCACCAGGCGATCCAATTCTTCTTTCATCAGGATGATGGGTTGTCCCTCTGGCTCTGCCAACGATGCTCCTTCTGGTGGTTTGATTTATGATCTTCCCACAGATGACGCCAAACTTATTCTGAAAGGAATCGACGCAGAGGAATAGTCAGCAGAGTCCAGCCCACAAGGATGGTGACGAAAGGGAAGGAGATCTCACCCTGTGAGATTAACATGAGCGTTAATGGGAACATGCTGATGATTTTCCAGTGGAGCTCACTCCGACGCTTAAGTCAACATTCGAATATATTACAGGAAAAGAACTAAGGAGGAGTTATGAGTAAGATGAGCATAACCCCTTTACCTAGGGGGTTGGAGTACTTTATATACCTGTAGGCTTGATCACATATATCTTCATGTTCTCCTCCACATTCCGTGCTTGTCAAGTACCTAATAGCTTTAAGGTAATGACTTCCGCGATTATTGAGCCTTAATTGTCGCATGTAAATGACAATAATTATCCGTCACCTTTCCTGAACAAGAAAGGGTAACGGTTAATCGAGTCGGGCTATCTGGTCTATGACTTTTTGGGGCTCTGCTTTCCCGAGGGGGTCTCGAGAGATTTCCTCTCCCGGAAGGGCTTCAGGAGCCTATCTTCCAGGAGAGGTCTCGGGCTCACACCATCCCAAGTTGGTCTCGGTGATCTGCCCTCCCGAGGGGGTCTTGTGAGTTTACCTGCCCGAGGTGGTCTTGGGAGTCTACCCTCCCGAGGAGGTCTTAGGAGAAAGTTTGCCCGAGGTGGTCTCGGGAGTCTACTCTCCCGAGGAGGTCTCGGGAGTATGCCTGCTCGAGGTGGTTTTAGGAGTCTACCCTCCCGAGGAGGTCTCGAGAGTCTGAGAGAGTCGTTAGACTCAGTAGACCTTGACACATAACTTCTTCATTCCACGTGCCAACCATGGGATGCTCAACCCCATCATAGAGTAAAAAGGAAAAAAATATCCTTTCTGTAAACCTAAAAAACAGAGTTTAGAAAAAGTAAAATATTTGAAAAACATTTTAACTTCATTTTTCCTACTCACCTCCTTTGCCATATATAAAAAAAATTGCAAGAAATATTTTTTGAAAAAAAAAATTACTTTTCCCTACTCTCCCCATTTGCTATATAGAAAAAAATTTTAATTAAGGAGAGGGAAAAGAAAAACTTTAAAGAAATTAAGTATCAGAGCCCGTGAATTTTTAAATCATAAGTAAATTTTGAAAAATAATTCTAAGTTAATAAGAAAAATGAATAATGTCAAGAATTATTTTTTTTAGGAAGAAAATAATATGTTTTAGATAACAATTTTGAAATAGTTAAGCAATTAAAAGGAACTAATTCAGGAAAATAAAATTTGAACCAAGTTAATACACCCATTTGAGTCTAAGAATGATTTGAGTCTATGAATTCAAAAGTAAACATGTAATGGTTTTGAAACATAATTTGAAAAATAAAAAAACAAATCCTTGGGCCCTTGTCTAATCATGTTTGTTACTTAGTAACTATTATAAATTAATAGTTTTTACTTGGGTTAGTCAAGTTAAGTAGTCTTACCAAGTTAGACTTTCTAAGCTTGATTACTTAACTTTGTTGGTGCAGGAAGCACCATATCGAACCTTATTTTGATATTGGCAAAGGATTCAAAGTTAAGTTTACTTGTGATCTAATAAAGTTACTTGAGTGTGCAGAAAGAAGTCCTAGCGAAGGGCTGCTAGGCACCTGGCGAAGGACTGCCAGGAAACAAAGTCCTAGCGAAGGACTGCTAGGCACCTAGCGAAGGACTGCTAGGCATCGGAACCCTAAGACCCAGCGAAGGGCTGTTGGGCACCTAGCGAAGGACTACAAGGAGTCAAAGACCTAGCGAAGGACTGCTGGACACCAGGCGAAGGACTGCCTGGAACTGAAGACCTGGTGAAGGACTGCTGGGCACCAGGCGAAGGACTGCCTGGAACTGAAGACCTGGCGAAGGACAGCTAGGCACCTGGCAAAGGACTGCTGGGCAAAAAGTCCAACCGGAGGAGCCGGTTGGCATCAGGTAAATTCTCCTGAGAGGAGTAGGTGAGGATGCGTTCCCCGTCGAGGGAACAGTAGGCGTCGGTACTACCTAGGGCTCCATTTTAGAGACCCAAAGTCAGAACCAAGATAGCTAAGGTTGTATAAAACTAACATATTATTGCTCTATGTTATTTTGGACTAACCCTGGATGCAGGTGTAACGACCCGCCTTCTCTACCTTAGACGGACCATTACTTGTCTACTTCTTGACTCTAATGCACGACTAAAAATGCGGATCTTTCTTTATAATCTTTTTTTTTGTATTCAATCTATCTAAAAATGATATTCTAACTTTAATAGTCATGCATGATACAATGACACATTACTAGTAATTCTAACCATTTAAACTCATCACACAAGGTTCTATAACATTTCTAAGGCACTATGAAATATGCATGCAACTTTTCTAAGCATATTTAAAGCAATAAGACTTAATTCGAAACTAACAACATCTTGGCACATGCAATAATATTTCTAGAACTTCATAGAATGTAAATCTTACTTTTCTACCGAATTTACAAGCATTTTAAGCACAATTAGGACTTAGTCCAAAAGGGAATAATAATAAGCTCAAGAATAAGTCTAAAATGTAATGTATCCACATGTTAAACTACTCATGCCCTTGCTCCTCTAGTGCATTCACAAAAGTATGCATACTAATTTAAATGACATGGAATCTTCATTCTACAAAATTGAGCATGTAAAACTATCCGAAGCATAAATGGTTAATAAACTCCATAACACAATAACTTGGAATTTGGAAATCTTAAACATGCATTTCAAATAAGCTAAACTGTCTCATCCCAAGGATCTCTCCAAGGTCAGCCACCACACACACGTCACTCAGCACCGCCTCGTCGCCTTCCTTCAGAATTGCTTTTCTTTACCTTTACCTGCAGTAAGAGGAAATGCAACTAATAAGCATAAAGCTTAGCAAGTACTATCTAGCTCACAAAATCTCGAAATGTGCAGGCATGCTTTTTAAACAATATGAAATCACATGAGATACTTTTATACTTAAAAGAAACACTAAAACATGTATAACTCAAAACATGCATACTCAAGCATTAATAAGTCTTAACTCACTTTTTCTTGGCTTAACATGAAACTTTAGCAATTCTTTAACTTTAAATTTTTCTTTAACTTTTAGAAAACTTTGCTAAAGCATATACTTGAAAATAATAACTCACTTGGATCCACTTAAGACGTAAGTACCATCTTATGCGCGTTCCCTAAAAGGTTGGGGTAGCGAGCCGCCAATCCTAATAGAGCAGACCTTGGTCTACCAGGGCCAAGACCTTGGAATTGGACACCTGGATTTCTTTAACGACGCCCTTGGACGCCGGGTACTGGCCTTAGAAAATAAAATAGCTTTTCTTTCTTTTCTTTCTTATCTTTAAATGCCTTGGCATTTTATCGAACACCATGTGTGCCCAAATCCCTAAGTCTTGACTTTTGGGGATTTCGTAAGGCCTTGGCCTTCTCTTTTCTTTTTCTTCATCTTTCTTTTCTTTTCTTATAGATTTCTTAGACCCTAAACTCATATAGGGTACTCTATCAAATATATATAAGCATATAATGAACTAAGATCACATGCAACATCTTAACTAAAAGTAAATATCTCCTTTAAAACATTTAAGGGAAAAATTCTTGCGGAAAACCGCCTCTCACTGCAGGTGAGCAGTACTTACCTTGATTTCTTGGACTTACAACCGAAATTAGACGACTAGGGCTCGGGTGAAACTTGAGATCTCTACGAACCGTCCGCGCCTACGTGTTCTTCTCGTCGAGACGAACGAAACGCTCCGCACTCCTTGCTTTTCCTTGGCCGGCGCCCCTTAGGAGAGGAGAGGAGGAAAGAAAACCTAGGTTCCCTTTTGTTTTCGCCACCCCTCCCTCGCCCCCTTCTCGCACGCAGCCGAAAATTCCCCTCCAAGGGTTTCACGCGACTTAAGCGGGGTTTAAATACCTCTGAATGAAAAAACGTAACTACTCTATAAAATTATTTCTCTCCACCTTTTGTTGTGCTTGATACCCTAGCCCAGCCGGTCACTTGCGCGCCCTTAAGGGCTTGCTCCTCCTGTGGTCGCGAGTTCGAACCCCCCTGCTGCCCTTTAAAGTTTTTCCTTTTTTAAAAATACTAAACGGACTCGAACAATTCCATAAAAAATTCTAAAAATTCCTAAAAATATCTAGAATATTTCTAAAACATTTTTAAATAGTTCTAAGGATTTTAAGGACTTAAAATGGAAATTTTGGGGCGTTACAATCCCCCATACCTTATGAAAAGTTCGTCCTCGAACTTAGAATAATTCTGGATATCTTTCTTCCATGCTGTCCTCACGTTCCCAAGTAGCCTCCTCATGCTTTTGACTCTGTCAGATGACCTTCACTAGTGGCACTTCTTTGTTTCTTAATCTTTTAACTGCTTTGTCCACTATCTGTGTCGGTCTGCTCTCATAGCTAAGATCTTCTTGGATCTGCACTAACTGAGGCTGAATCACTTGATTGGGATCGTGAATACACTTCTTTAGCATGGAGACATGAAATGTACTGTGGATAGCTGACATATCCTCTGGCAAGTCCAGCTCATAGGCTACCTTCCCAACTCTCTTTATAATCTTGTAGGATCCTATGTAGCGAGGACTCAGCTTGCCCTTTTTGCCAAATCTCATCACTCCCTTCATGGGGGCGACCTTGAGAAATACTGAATCTCCAACTTGGAATTCAAGTGGCCTACGGCGTGTGTCAGCATAACTTTTCTGTCTACTCTGGGCAGTCTCAATCCTCTGGCGGATCATCTGGATAGCCTGAGTGGTCTCATCTATAAGCTCAGTCTGGCTGCCTAGTCCTGACTCCATCTCTTTCTTCTCACCAGCTTCTTGCCAACATATGGGTGATCTGCATTTCCTGCCATATAATGCTTCATAGGGTGCCATTTTGATAGTGGCCTGATAGCTATTGTTGTAGGCAAATTCAGCTAAACACAAGTACTTGCACCAACTGCCTTTAAAATCTAGTGCACAGGCCCGGAGCATATCTTCTAAAATTTGATTTACTCTTTCTGTCTGTCCATCAGTCTGGGGATGGAAGGCTGTGCTGAATTTAAGTCTGGTGCCTAGTGCGTGCTGAACACACTCCCAGAAGTGAGAGACAAAGCGCCCGTCTCTGTCAGAAATGATAGACTTCGGAACTCCATGAAGCCTGATCACTTCCTTCACATATAACTGCGCCAAATGCTCTACTGAGTGCGACACCTTGATGGCTAGAAAGTGGGTAGACTTGGTCAATCTGTCCACTATCACCCAAATTGCATCGTGTCCATGGGTGGTTCTTGGAAGACCTATGATAAAGTCCATGGATATTTCTTCCCAATTCCACTCTGGAATGGGAAGTGGCTGTAGAACTCCTCCTGGTCTCTGGTGCTCTGCCTTGACTCTTTGGCAGGTCAAGCAGGTACTGATATATCTGGCCACGTCTCGCTTGAGTCCAGACCACCAGAATCTTTTCCTTAGATCTTGATACATCTTGGTGGAACCTGGATGCATCGAATAAGGAGTACTGTGGGCTTCTTCCAAGATGCTCTTTCTCAGTTCCTCGTCATTGGGGACGCAAAGGCGGTCTCCAAGGTAGAGGATGCCACTGTCTGATACTCGAAACTCTAAATTTTCTGCCTCTTGGATCCCCTGCTTGATCTTCTGGATCTCTGGGTCTTGATATTGCTTTTCTTGTATATCTATAAGTAGGGTTGACTCTATGGTCAATGCAGAAAATTGCCCAACCATAACCTCGACTCCAAAATCTTTTATTTCTTTCTGAAGTGGTGGAGACAGTGATGATAGGGACATCAGTGCTGCACAGGATTTCCTGCTCAGTGCATCTGCCACTTTATTAGCTTTACCTGGGTGGTAGAGGATTTCACAGTCATAATCCTTGACCAACTCTAGCCACCTACGCTGCCTCATATTCAGATCCTTCTGAGTGAAGAAGTACTTCAAACTCTGATGGTCTGTGAAGATTCTGCACTGCACTCCATACAGGTAGTGTCTCCAGAGCTTCAGTGCAAAAACCACAGCTGCTAGCTCAAGGTCATGAGTAGGGTAATTCTTCTCATAGTCCTTGAGCTGTCTGGAGGCATATGCTATTACTTTACCGTCTTGCATGAGGACAGCTCCAAGGCCCATCTTGGATGCATCACTGTAGATGTCAAAGGCCTTGTCACTCTCTGGAACAGTCAGGATGGGAGCACTAGTCAATCTTTTCTTCAGTTCTAGGAAGCTGTGCTCGCATTTATCTGACCACTCAAACTTCTGATTCTTTCTGGTCAGGGCTGTGAGTGGAGAGGCTATTCTGGAAAAGTCCTCCACAAATTTTCTGTAATATCCTGCCAGGCCTAAGAAGCTTCTGATTTCACTGGCATTCTTGGGTCTACACCAGTTGCTGACTGCTTCTATCTTGGCTGGATCAACTTGAATGCCTTCTTTGGATACAATGTGACCTAGGAAGGTCACCTGATCTAGCCAAAACTCACACTTTAAGAATTTTGCATAGAGCTTCTCCTGCTGAAGGATCTGCAACACTATCCTCAAGTGTGTAGCATGGTCCTCTGGAGTCTGTGAGTATATGAGAATATCAACAATAAATACAATGACGAATTTATCGAGATATTCCCTGAAGACGTGGTTCATCAGCTCCATGAAGACTGCTGGAGCATTGGTTACTCCAAAAGGCATCACTACAAATTCGTCGTGGCCATATCTTGTCCTGAAGGCCGTCCTGGGGATGTCACATTCTTTAACCTTTAGCTGATGATACCCAGAACGCAGATCTATCTTCGAGAACACTGTAGCCCCTTTGAGTTGATCAAATAAATCATCTATTCTAGGAAGGGGGTACTTGTTCTTGATGGTTACCTTGTTCAGAGCTCTGTAGTCTATGCACAGACGCATAGACCCATCCTTCTTCTTGACGAAAAGTACAGGAGCTCCCCAGGGTGAATGACTCGGGCGAATGAAGCCCTTGTCTAGTAGCTCCTGGAGTTGCTCTTGTAATTCTTACAGCTCTGCAGGAGACATACGATATGGGGCTTTTGAGACCGGACCGGTACCTAGCACCAGCTCAATCTCAAATTCCACCTCCCTGTTGGGCGGTAGTCCAGGTAGTTCTTCTGGAATTACTTCTGGATATTCGCAGACTACCCGTACATCCTCCTGCTTGAGTTCTTTCTTTGCTTCTGAGTCCACTACGTGTGCAAGAAAACCAGCACACACTTGCTCTAGCATCTGGTGGGCTGCCAAGGCTGAGAGGAATTTCTGAGTCTTCCTCTTTGAGGCTCCTTGAAACCTGGCACAGCCCGGAGCCGCTGGGTGGATTCCATGATCTCCCCTGAAGGGAGAGTTGTCAGGAATCTGGACTCCCAACTCTCTGCAGGCACCTGTAACTTACTAGCAAAAGGTACTGATACGAAAGAATGGGTCGCCCCAGTGTCAAACAGTGTAGTAGCTAAATGCTGAAAAATAACTATTTGACCCGTTACGACCGTGGAGGCGCTGGCAGCTTCTTCCTTCGTGAGGGAAAAGACTCTGGCATTGGTTGAAACTGGTGCTGCTTCCAACCCTCCCTGACTGATCTGAGGTCCCTCCAGTATAGTAGGCATGTAGTGTAACTGAGGCTTGCCTCCATACTGTACGGACTGCTGAGGAAGTACCTTAAACTTGTTTGGGCAGTCTTTGGATCTATGTCCCTCTTGTCCACATGAGTAGCATCCAGTTACACCCAAAAGGCATGCTCCTGGATGGGTCCTCCCACACTTAGGACAAGGTGGATACCTAGCTTGCTTGTTCTCTGGGTTTCCTTTTTGGCTGCCAGGCCACTGCTTCCTTTTGTGGTTCTTGTTCTTCCAGTTCTGGTTATTTGGCTGAGGCTTCTGGCCTCCTGTTGTCTTGTTCTCAATCAGGACTGGCTTCTGCTGTGTTTGTTGTGCCTTGATGCTATTTAGATAGTGCTCTGAGATTAGAGCACTACTGACCAACTCCTCGCTGGTCTGGGGTCGGTGCGTCCCGCTATTCACGTTGAGTGCTATTTCAGGGTTCAGCATGTTGAGCATCAGTCTGACTCGCTCCTTCTCTGTGCTGACTAGCTCTGGGCAGAGGCGAGCTAGTCTGTTGAACTTCGCGACTGCTTCTCCCACTGGTAGGTTACCTTGTCTGAACTCCATGAAGTCCTCGTAGTGCTTGTTGGAAACCCGCATGTGGAAGAACTCCTCATAGAACTCTTGCTCGAAATCTGTCCAGCTCATTTGGTTGACTATCCTCTTACTCTTGACTCGCTCCCACCACATACGAGCATCTCCAGTTAGGCAGAAGGAGGCACATTTGACCTTCTCGACTTCTGGCCAGTCAAGAAGCTCCATTGTGCTCTCTAAAGTCTTGAACCAAGCCTGGGCATCCCAGGGCTCAGTCGTGCCTGAGAAGCTTTCAGGTTTCAGCCTCTGCCACTGGAAGAGGTATGCTTCTTTTCTTCGGTTCACGGCAGGGGTCTCCTGTGTGACTGGTGGAACTTCAGCCACCACTGGAGTTCCCACTCCTGCTGTGGGTGGTGTAGGGTGCACTGGGTGTTGATTTGCCATCAGTGTGACGATGGTCTTCTGTTGTTCTGTAATCTGAGCTTGCATTTGAGCAATGACTGCCATCAGGTTTGGCTGTTCTGTGCCAGGCTCATTGTTATCTTGAACTGGGGTTCCGTTCCTTGCATTAGGAGCTCGGCCTCTTCTTGCCATCTAATAATGCATAAGGGAACAAGAAATCACTACTACCTCTCTAGGTATAAACTTGTCTTCGTACATAGTAACCTAATATCCATTCTAGAGATTAAACATGATTCCGTGATTCTAATGTATTAAACATGCTTCCTTGTTCTATGCACATATGAGTAAGTACTTAAGCATTTCTCTATACTGAAATTAGTAAAGGAGCAATAGAAAAACTGAAACTTAAAGCTTTCTTACTTGAAGACGGCAAGGTTGATGCTGATGTGTGGGTGATGCTGGAGAATGGGAACTGCTCTGATACCACCTGTAGCGACCCGCCTTCTCTACCTTAGACGGTCCGCTACTTTATCTACTTCTTGACTCTAATGCACGACTAAGAATGCGGAACTTTTTTTTTCTATTTAAATCCATCTAAGGATGATATTCTAACTTTAATAGTCATGCATGATACAATGACATACTTCTGTTCTCTAAGAATTCGTAAAGCATTACTAAACTAGTATGAACCCGTTCTGTTTTACACGGTGCCAATCGACTGCTATATACCAGTCGACTGGTAGGGACGATACCGGCCGACTGCTAAATGCCAGTCGACTGGTCGGGCCACAGAATGTTACTGTGACCGATACCAGTCGCCTGGTATTTTACCAGTCGACTGGTATTTCTGAAAAACCCAGATTTCAAGATTTCAGATTTGCCAAAGTCAACCCGTTCCGTACCAAATGCTCCATAAAACCATATCTAAGCTTCCTAACAGGTCTACAATGATTCTAGGGCAGTTAATACATGTTTCTGGGGGACTTCTAGCATGTATAGCAACTTAGAAATCATAAAAACGACATATGGAGAAATGAACATAAATGTGCCAATGGTTGTATCAACTTGCTAAACTATTCATGCCCATGCTCATCTAGTGCATTCACAAAACTATGCATACTAATTGAAATGACATGAAATCTTCATTCTACGAAATTGAGCATGTAAAACTATCCAAAGCTTAAATGTTCACTAAACTCCATAACACAATAACTTGAAATTTGAAAACAATAAACATTGCGATTCAAATAAACTAAATTGTCTCGTCCCAAGGATCTCTCCAAGGTCAGCCACCACACACACGTCACTCAGCACCGCCTCGTCGCCTTCCTTCAGAATTGCTTGCCTTTACCTTTACCTGCAGCAAGAGGAAATGCAACTAATAAGCAAAAAGCTTAGTAAGTACTATCTAGCTCACAAAATCTCGAAAATGTGCAAACATGCTTTTAAAACAATGTGAAATCACATGAGATACTTTTATGCTTAAAAGTAAACAACTCTAAAACATGTATAACTCAAGACATGCATACTCAAGCATTAATAAGTCTAAACTTGCTTGTTCTTGGCTTAACTTGAAACTTTAGCAATTCTTTAACTTTAAATCTTTCTTTAACTTTTAGAAAACTCTTTAACTTTAGAAAACTTTGCTAAAGCATATACTTGAAAATAATAACTCACTTGGATCCACTTAAGACGTAAGTACCATCTCATGCGCGTTCCCTAAAAGGTTGGGGTAGCGAGCCACCAATCCTAATAGAGCAGACCTTGGTCTACCAGGGCCAAGACCTTGGAATTGGACACCTGGATTTCTTTAACGACGCCCTTGGACGCCGGGTACTGGCCTTAGAAAATAAAATACTTACTTTACTTATTTTGAATGCCTTGGCATTTTTACGAGCACCTTGTGTGCTCAAATCCCTAAGTCTTGACTTTTGGGGATTTCTTAAGGCCTTGGCCTTTTCTTTTCTTATCTTTATCTTCTTTTCTTTTCTTATAGCTTTCTTAGACCCTAAACTCATATAGGGTAATTAATTAACTCATACAAGCATGAATCAAACTAGGGTTACATGCATAAATCACAATCTAATGGAAAAATCGCATTTTTAACTTTCTAACGGAAAAAAACTTGCGGAAAAACCGCCTCTTACCGCAGGTGAGCAGTACTTACATTGATATCTTGGACTTACGACCGAAATTGGCGTTGGGTGTTCTGGAGAAACTCGGAGTCTCGGAGATTTCTTCGCGCCTACGCGTTCTCCTCGTCGAGACGAACGCAACGCTCCGCTCTCCTTGATCCCTCCTTGGCCGGCGCCCCTTGGAAGAGAGGAGGGAAGAGCTTGGTGTTGGCGTGCGTGCGTGAGAGGGGGGAGGATTCCCGTGCGTCGCGCGGCTAGGGTGAGGAAGAGAGAAAACCAAAAATCCAATTTCCTCTCTTAACTTATCTATTTATACTATCTTTATGAAAAAAACGTAACTACTCTATAAATATATTTCTCTCCACCTTTTGTTGTGCTTGATACCCTAGCCCAGCCGGTCACGCGCGCGCCCTTAAGGGCTGGCTCTTCCGGAGGTCGCGAGTTCGAACCCCCTGCTGCCCTTTAAAGTTTTTCCTTTTTTTAAAATACTAAACGGACTCAGAAAAATCCATAAAAATATTCTAAAAATTTCTAAAAATATCTAGAATATTTCTAAAGTATTTTTAACTAATTTCAAGGACGTTAAGGACTTGAGATGGAAATTTTGGGGCGTTACAATCCCCCATACCTTATAAAAAGTTCGTCCTCGAACTTAGAATAATTCTGGATATCTTTCTCTCATGCTGTCCTCACGTTCCCAAGTAGCCTCCTCATGCTTTTGATTCTGCCAGATGACCTTCACTAGTGGCACTTCTTTGTTTCTTAATCTTTTAACTGCCTTGTCCACTATCTGTGTCGGTCTGCTCTCATAGCTAAGATCTTCTTGGATCTGCACTGACTGAGGCTGAATCACTTGATTGGGATCGTGAATACACTTCTTTAGCATAGAGACATGAAATGTACTGTGGATAGCTGACATATCCTCTGGTAAGTCCAGTTCATAGGCTACCTTCCCAACTCTCTTTATAATCTTGTAGGGTCCTATGTAGCGAGGACTCAGCTTGCCCTTTTTGCCCAATCTCATCACTCCCTTCATAGGAGCGACCTTGAGAAATACTGAATCTCCAACTTGGAATTCAAGTGGCCTACGGCGTGTGTCAGCATAACTTTTCTGTCTACTCTGGGCAGTCTCAATCCTCTGGCGGATCATCTGGATAGCCTGAGTGGCCTCATCTATAAGCTCAGTCTGGCTGCCTAGTCCTGACTCCATCTCTTTCTTCTCACCAGCTTCTTGCCAACATATGGGTGATCTGCATTTTCTGCCATACAATGCCTCATAAGGTGTCATCCTGATGGTGGCTTGATAGCTATTGTTGTAGGCAAACTCAGCTAAGCACAGAAATTTACACCAACTACCTTTAAAGTCCAACGCACAAGCCCTGAGCATGTCTTCTAAAATCTGATTTACTCTCTCTGTTTGTCCATCTGTCTGGGGATGGAAAGCTGTGCTGAACTGAAGTCTGGTGCCTAGGGCGTCTTGAACACACCTCCAAAAATGGGAGATGAACCGCCCATCTCTGTCAGACACGATCGACCTCGGAACTCCGTGAAGCCTGATCACTTCTTTCACGTACAGCTGTGCTAATTGCTCTACCGAATGCGATAACTTGATGGCTAGGAAGTGGGCAGACTTGGTCAATCTGTCCACTATCACCCATATTGCATCGTGTCCATGGGTGGTCCTTTGGAGACCTGTGATAAAATCCATGGATATCTCTTCCCACTTCCACTCTGGAATGGGAAGAGGCTGCAGAACTCCTCCTGGTCTCTGGTGTTCTGCTTTGAGTCTCTGGCAGGTCAAGCAGGTACTGATATATCTGGCCACGTCTCGCTTGAGTCCAGACCACCAGAACCTTTGTTTTAAATCTTGGTACATCTTGGTAGAACCAGGATGCATAGAGTACGGGGTACTGTGGGCTTCTTCTAAAATATTCTTTCTTAGTTCCTCATCATTGGGGACGTAAAGGCGGTCTCCAAGATAGAGGATGCCACTATCTGATACTCGAAACTCTGAATTTTCTGCCTCTTGGATCCCCTGCTTGATCTTCTGGATTTCTGGGTCTTGATCTTGCTTTTCTTGTATATCTATAAGCAGGGTTGACTCTAGGGTCAATGCAGAAAATTGCCCAATTATTACCTCGACTCCAAAATCTTTTATTTCTTTCTGAAGTGGTGGAGACAGTGATGATAGGGACATCAGTGCTGCACAGGATTTTCTGCTCAGTGCATCTGCCACTTTATTAGCTTTACCTGGGTGGTAGAGGATTTCACAGTCATAATCTTTGACCAACTCTAGCCACCTGCGCTGCCTCATATTCAGATCCTTTTGAGTGAAGAAGTACTTCAAACTCTGATGGTCTGTGAAGATTCTGCACTGCACTCCATACAGGTAGTGTCTCCAGAGCTTCAGTGCAAAGACCACAGCTGCTAGCTCAAGGTCGTGAGTAGGGTAATTCTTCTCATAGTCCTTGAGCTGTCTGGAGGCATATGCTATTACTTTACCGTCTTGCATGAGGACAGCTCCAAGGCCCATCTTGGATGCGTCACTGTAGATGTCAAAGGCCTTGTCACTCTCTGGAACAGTCAGGATGGGAGCACTAGTCAATCTTTTCTTCAGTTCTAGGAAGCTGTGCTCGCATTTATCTGACCACTCAAACTTCTGATTCTTTCTGGTCAGGGCTGTGAGTGGAGAGGCTATTCTGGAAAAGTCCTCCACAAATTTTCTGTAATATCCTGCCAGGCCTAAGAAGCTTCTGATTTCACTGGCATTCTTGGGTCTACACCAGTTGCTGACTGCTTCTATCTTGGCTGGATCAACTTGAATGCCTTCTTTGGATACAATGTGACCTAGGAAGGTCACCTGATCTAGCCAAAACTCACACTTTGAGAATTTTGCATAGAGCTTCTCCTACTGAAGGATCTGCAACACTATCCTCAAGTGTGTAGCATGGTCCTCTGGAGTCTGTGAGTATATGAGAATATCATCAATAAATACAATGACAAATTTATCGAGATATTCCCTGAAGATGTGGTTCATCAGCCCCATGAAGACTGCTGGAGCATTGGTTACTCCAAAAGGCATCACTACAAATTCGTAGTGGCCATATCTTGTCCTGAAGGCCGTCCTGGGGATGTCACTTTCTTTAACTTTTAGCTGATGATACCCAGAACGCAGATCTATCTTCGAGAACACTGTAGCCCCTTTGAGTTGATCAAATAAATCATCTATTCTAGGAAGGGGGTACTTGTTCTTGATGGTTACCTTGTTCAGAGCTCTGTAGTCTATGCACAGACGCATAGACCCATCCTTCTTCTTGACGAAAAGTACAGGAGCTCCCCAGGGTGAATGACTCGGGCGAATGAAGCCCTTGTCTAGTAGCTCCTGGAGTTGCTCTTGTAATTCTTACAGCTCTGCAGGAGACATACGATATGGGGCTTTTGAGACCGGACCGGTACCTAGCACCAGCTCAATCTCAAATTCCACCTCCCAGTCGGGCGGTAGTCCAGGTAGTTCTTCTGGAATTACTTCTGGATATTCGCAGACTACCCGTACATCCTCCTGCTTGAGTTCTTTCTTTGCTTCTGAGTCCACTACGTGTGCAAGAAAACCAGCACACCCTTGCTCTAGCATCTGGTGGGCTGCCAAGGCTGAGAGGAATTTCTGAGTCTTCCTCTTTGGGGCTCCTTGAAACTTGGCACAGCCCGGAGCTGCTGGGTGGATTCCATGATCTCCCCTGAAGGGAGAGTTGTTAGGAATCTGGACTCCCAACTCTCTGCAGGCACCTGTAACTTACTAGCAAAAGGTACTGATACGAAAGAATGGGTCGCCCCAGTGTCAAACAGTGTAGTAGCTAAATGCTGAAAAATAACTATTTGACCCGTTACGACCGTGGAGGCGCTGGCAGCTTCTTCCTTCGTGAGGGAAAAGACTCTGGCATTGGTTGAAACTGGTGCTGCTTCCAACCCTCCCTGACTGATCTGAGGTCCCTCCAGTATAGTAGGCATGTAGTGTAACTGAGGCTTGCCTCCATACTGTACGGACTGCTGAGGAAGTACCTTAAACTTGTTTGGGCAGTCTTTGGATCTGTGTCCCTCTTGTCCACATGAGTAGCATCTAGTTACACCCAAAAGGCATGCTCCTGGATGGGTCCTCCCACACTTAGGACAAGGTGGATACCTAGCTTGCTTGTTCTCTGGGTTTCCTTTTTGGCTGCCAGGCCACTGCTTCCTTTTATGGTTCTTGTTCTTCCAGTTCTGGTTATTTGGCTGAGGCTTCTGGCCTCCTGTTGTCTTGTTCTCAATCAGGACTGGCTTCTGCTGTGTTTGTTGTGCCTTGATGCTATTTAGATAGTGCTCTGAGATTAGAGCACTACTGACCAACTCCTCGCTGGTCTGGGGTCGGTGCGTCCCGCTATTCACGTTGAGTGCTATTTCAGGGTTCAGCATGCGGAGCATCAGTCTGACTCGCTCCTTCTCTGTGCTGACTAGCTCTGGGCAGAGGCGAGCTAGTCTGTTGAACTTCGCGACTACTTCTCCCACTGGTAGGTTACCTTGTCTGAACTCCATGAAGTCCTCGTAGTGCTTGTTGGTAACCCGCATGTGGAAGAACTCCTCATAGAACTCTTGCTCGAAATCTGTCCAGCTCATTTGGTTGAATATCCTCTTACTCTTGACTCGCTCCCACCACATACGAGCATCTCCAGTTAGGCAGAAGGAGGCACATTTGACCTTCTCGACTTCTGGCCAGTCAAGAAGCTCCATTGTGCTCTCTAAAGTCTTGAACCAAGCCAGGGCATCCCAGGGCTCAGTCGTGCCTGAGAAGCTTTCAGGTTTCAGCCTCTGCCACTGGACGAGGTATGCTTCTTGTCTTCGGTTCACGGCAGGGGTCTCCTGTGTGACTGGTGGAACTTCAGCCACCACTGGAGTTCCCACTCCTGCTGTGGGTGGTGTAGGGGGCACTGGGTGCTGATTTGCCATCAGTGTGACGATGGTCTTCTGTTGTTTTGTAATCTGAGCTTGCATTTGAGCAATGACTGTCATCAGGTTTGGCTGTTCTGTGCCAGGCTCATTGTTATCTTGAACTGGGGTTCCGTTCCTTGCATTAGGAGCTCGGCCTCTTCTTGCCATCTAATAATGCATAAGGGAACAAGAAATCACTACTACCTCTCTAGGTATAAACTTGTCTTCTTACTTAGTAACCTAATATCCATTCTAGGGATTAAACATGATTCCGTGATTCTAAGGTATTAAACATGCTTCCTTGTTCTATGCACATATGAGTAAGTACTTAAGCATTTCTCTATACTGAAATTAGTAAAGGAGCAATAGAAAAACTGAAACTTAAAGCTTTCTTACTTGAAGACGGCAAGGTTGATGCTGATGTGTGTGTGATGCTGGAGAATGGGAACTGCTCTGATACCACCTGTAGCGACCCGCCTTCTCTACCTTAGACGGTCCGCTACTTTATCTACTTCTTGACTCTAATGCACGACTACGAATGCGGAACTTCTTTTTTTTCTATTTAAATCCATCTAAGGATGATATTCTAACTTTAATAGTCATGCATGATACAATGGCATACTTCTGTTCTCTAAGAATTCGTAAAGCATTACTAAACTAGTATGAACCCGTTCTGTTTTACACGGTGCCAGTCGACTGCTATATACCAGTAGACTGGTAGGGACGATACCAGTCGACTGCTAAATGCCAGTCGACTGGTCGGGCCACAGAATGTTACTGTGCCCGATACCAGTCGCCTGGTATTTTACCAGTCGACTGGTATTTCTGAAAAACCCAGATTTCAGGATTTCAGATTTGCCAAAGTCAACCCGTTCCGTACCAAATGCTCCATAAAACCATATCTAAGCTTCCTAACAGGTCTACAATGATTCTAGGGCAGTTAATACATGTTTCTGGGGGACTTCTAGCATGTATAGCAACTTAGAAATCATAAAAACGACATATGGAGAAATGAACATAAATGTGCCAATGGTTGTATCAACTTGCTAAACTATTCATGCCCATGCTCATCTAGTGCATTCACAAAACTATGCATACTAATTGAAATGACATGAAATTTTCATTCTACGAAATTGAGCATGTAAAACTATCCAAAGCTTAAATGTTCACTAAACTCCATAACACAATAACTTGAAATTTGAAAACAATAAACATTGCGATTCAAATAAACTAAATTGTCTCGTCCCAAGGATCTCTCCAAGGTCAGCCACCACACACACGTCACTCAGCACCGCCTCGTCGCCTTCCTTCAGAATTGCTTGCCTTTACCTTTACCTGCAGCAAGAGGAAATGCAACTAATAAGCAAAAAGCTTAGTAAGTACTATCTAGCTCACAAAATCTCGAAAATGTGCAAACATGCTTTTAAAACAATGTGAAATCACATGAGATACTTTTATGCTTAAAAGTAAACAACTCTAAAACATGTATAACTCAAGACATGCATACTCAAGCATTAATAAGTCTAAACTTGCTTGTTCTTGGCTTAACTTGAAACTTTAGCAATTCTTTAACTTTAAATCTTTCTTTAACTTTTAGAAAACTTCTTTAACTTTAGAAAACTTTGCTAAAGCATATACTTGAAAATAATAACTCACTTGGATCCACTTAAGACGTAAGTACCATCTCATGCGCGTTCCCTAAAAGGTTGGGGTAGCGAGCCACCAATCCTAATAGAGCAGACCTTGGTCTACCAGGGCTAAGACCTTGGAATTGGACACCTGGATTTCTTTAACGACGCCCTTGGACGCCGGGTACTGGCCTTAGAAAATAAAATACTTACTTTACTTATTTTGAATGCCTTGGCATTTTTATGAGCACCTTGTGTGCTCAAATCCCTAAGTCTTGACTTTTGGGGATTTCTTAAGGCCTTGGCCTTTTCTTTTCTTATCTTTATCTTCTTTTCTTTTCTTATAGCTTTCTTAGACCCTAAACTCATATAGGGTAATTAATTAACTCATACAAGCATGAATCAAACTAGGGTTACATGCATAAATCACAATCTAATGGAAAAATCGCATTTTTAACTTTCTAACGGAAAAAAACTTGCGGAAAAACCGCCTCTTACCGTAGGTGAGCAGTACTTACATTGATATCTTGGACTTACGACCGAAATTGGCGTTGGGTGTTCTGGAGAAACTCGGAGTCTCGGAGATTTCTTTGCGCCTACGCGTTCTCCTCGTCGAGACGAACGCAACGCTCCGCTCTCCTTGATCCCTCCTTGGCCGGCGCCCCTTGGAAGAGAGGAGGGAAGAGCTTGGTGTTGGCGTGCGTGCGTGAGAGGGGGGGAGGATTCCCGTGCGTCGCCCGGCTAGGGTGAGGAAGAGAGAAAACCAAAAATCCAATTTCCTCTCTTAACTTATCTATTTATACTATCTTTATGAAAAAAAACGTAACTACTCTATAAATATATTTCTCTCCACCTTTTGTTGTGCTTGATACCCTAGCCCAGCCGGTCACGCGCGCGCCCTTAAGGGCTGGCTCTTCCAGAGGTCGCGAGTTCGAACCCCCTGCTGCCCTTTAAAGTTTTTCCTTTTTTTTAAAAATACTAAACGGACTCAGAAAAATCCATAAAAATATTCTAAAAATTTCTAAAAATATCTAGAATATTTCTAATGTATTTTTAACTAATTTCAAGGACGTTAAGGACTTGAGATGGAAATTTTGGGGTGTTACACTATCCTGGCTGTAAGTTAGATAGAAAGAGCACAAGTGGAAGCTGCCAACTGTTAGGTCAGAGTCTAGTTAGTTGGTGCAGCAGAAAACAACACTGTGTAGCTCTATCCACAACTGAAGCTGAGTATGTGGCATTAGGAGAATGTGTGGCTCAACTTTTATGAATGATGCACACACTTAAGGATGTTCAGCTCAACTACACCCAAACTCAAGTATTTATTGACAATATAAGTTCAATTAATTTAACTAAGAACCCAATCCAACACTCCAGAACCAAACATATAGAAGTCAAACATCATTTTGTAAGAGACCATGTAACCAGGGGTGAAATAGTACTCAAGTTTATTGACTCTAAATCCAACCTAGCTGATATATTCACAAAGCCCTTACCTGAGTCTGAGTTCAGCTCACTAAGAAGGCAGTTAGGAATTGTGCTTTGTAGAATAGAGTATCTCGATTTTTTTTCTCTACTTGATTTCAAAAATCAATTTTCTAAAAATAGAATTTGAAAAATTGCATTACTCAATTTTAAAATCAGTTTTCATTTTCGACTTAGTTTTATTTAAAAACTACCTCCTTTCAAAACTAGGAATTTTTCGAAAATGGACTTAGCCTAGGCCCTAACTCTAGAACTGCATGCACCTATAGACTTAGAAGCCAGCATCTCACAAGCACCTTAGGGTACTTTTGATTGATAACCTAGAAAGGGTTGAGATGCTTAGGTCTTTGCCTTAATTCAAGATGCTTTAAGTCAGTGCATCTGCAGTAATTGGGGCACTAAATACAACTTATACAGCAATCAAGTTAAGTGTCAAGCTTAGAAAATCTAACTTGAACAGAAACACTTAACTTGACTAACCCTAGCAAAAACTACTGTATATAACAGGTAGTAAGTAGCTAATTGGGTTAGACAGGTCCCTACAAAAAAAAACTGATTGATTTAGTGTAAATCTAACTGGTTCAGTACAGTAAATTATTATTTATTTTTTCTTTATTATTGACACATATTTATCTGTTTTGATATATGGCAAAGGGGGAGATAGAGATAGGAAAGAGAAAAATTATTTTTTCTAAATTTTTCCTTTATTCAAAAATGTTCAAAAACATACTTATCCTTTATTCAAAAGCTTAAACTTTTTGAAGAAGTATTTAAGTTCTTAAAACTTTCAAAATTTTGCAAAGTACTCTAGCTTCAAAATTCTTTTCTTAAAACTTTCAAAATTTTACAATGTACTCTAGCTTCAAAATTCTTTACTTAAAACTTTCAAAATTTTGCAAAGTACTCTAGTTCAAAATTTTTGTTTCAAGCTTTCAAATTTTGCAAAGTACTCTAGCCTTTCAAAAGATTCTTACTTAAGCTTGTCAAAATTATTTTTACTCTAAAGCTTAAAGTTTCTCAAAATTGTTAAGTACTAAAGTGTTTCAAGCTTGTTATATCCTACCAAATACTTAAGCTAACATTTTGAGTACTTTAAAACTTAAGACTTTAAAATGTCTTAAGTACTCTAATTATGCTTTAAAAACTCTACTATGTATTTTTAAGTTACTTCTAAGTACCTAAAACTTAAGCACAAGTAAAGTTTTTAAACCCCACGAATTTTTGAAAAAATATAGGGGGAGATTCCTTCCAGGGGGAGGGAACAAAAGTTAAAACTTTTTCATGTCTTGCTTAAACTTAACTTTTTGAACTGGGGTTGCCATAAATCAAAAAGGGGGAGACTGTTGGTGTAGAATGCACCCAAGTCAAACCTGTGTTTTGATAATGGCAACATAGGTCAAAAGTTAAGTCCTTCTTGTTTTCTAACAAGTTAATCTAGTGTGCAGTGAAAGCCCTAGCGAAGGACTGCTAGGCACTGGCGAAGAAATGCCAGGGCAAAAAGCCCTAGCAAAGGACTGCTAGGCACTGGCGAAGGAATGCCAGAGTCAAAAGACCTAGCGAAGGACTGCTAGGCACCGGGCGAAGGATAGCTCGACATCCAAGCCCTGACAAAGGACCGTCAGGCAAAAGTCCAACCAAGGGAGCAGTTGGCATCAGGTAAATTCTCCCGAGTGGAGTAGGTGAGGACGCGTTCCCCGTCGAGGGAACAGTAGGCGTCGGTTCGACCTAGGACTCCATTTTGGAGACCAAAGTCAGAACCAAGACAGCTAAGGCTGTATAAAATAAATAATTAATTGTGTTATTGTGTTTTGGACTAACCCTGGATGCAGGACCGAAGGAACGTGTGTCTGCAACTCAGAGAGCCTCAAAGGAGTGAGGCAGCAGCTGAGTAAGGCGCCCTAAGTGTCCAGGGCGCCCTCAAGGTGAACCAGAACCAAGCGAAGTAAAAAGAGCTTCGGCTGCTTAATGGGCAAGGCGCCCTCAGCAGCGAAGGCGCCCTCGTCAGCGAAGGCGCCCTCAGCAGCCAGGGCGCCTCCAAGCCCAAGACTGCGAAGCCAGCTTTATCCACAGCCGAGAATTCTGCGCGGAAGAAGTCAGCCAAGGCGCCCTCTGCGACCAGGGCGCCCCAGAGGTCAAACCTCATCCCTATTGCGGTGGGATAACGCTTGACCGAGCGAAGCGCGGATCTGCTGACACGTGGCAGGGCGCCCCCGACGTCCAGGGCGCCCTAGGTGCTATAAATAGCACCCCTCGACCCCAAGCTTCAAAAAAAACTTCATACAAAAGCTTCCATACTCTTCTGTGCTCATGCCTTGTTCCAGAAACTGCCCAACTCGAGCGACGACGTCCTGCTGCTCCGGAAAGTCAACCTACAACCGGACGTCGGTAACAGAAGAAATTTCGTTTAAAAGTTTATAGTGCTATACTTGTAAATCTCTTTCTGTAAACAGATTTTGCGTTCATATAGAATTGCCCGAAGTAAACGATCAACGATCGTGGGCCTTGGAGTAGGAGTCGACCTTGGCTCCAAACCAAGTAAAAAGACTGTGTTCGCGTGTTTTGTTTATTTCCGCTGTGCAAACTACTCTCTCCATAAATTCGAAAAGTTTTGTCGATATTCACCCCCCCCTCTATCGACTCTATCGATCCAACATAACTATCCCAGCAGGCTCCTCATCTGAGCTGGGGGCCTCTGGACGTTGTCTCGACACAAACTCCCCCTGCGGACACTCGATTCCTGCCAAGGATAACTGACGTATACCGATCTGGTCATAATCCTTGGACAGGTGCCTAACCTGACCGCTACCCACACGGATACCAACCCGTAGATGGAAAAACTAGGTCAAGATGTGTTAGAAGGGCATGTATATCTTCCCATTAACACTATGGGAAGAATGGCAAATAGCACTAAACACCTGCAGGGAGACATCTATGTCTAACCTCCTCTCTAATGCGTACATCATCACCAAGTGTGGGAATCTGATCTTGGCCCTCCCCTTGGTGATGATGGGCAAAATGCACTCTATGACAATCTTGTACAACACATGGCTAAAAGGTCTCATAGGTTTAGCGTCAAAAATACGCTC
This sequence comes from Boesenbergia rotunda, assembly GCA_024364735.1. Lineage (NCBI taxonomy): Eukaryota > Viridiplantae > Streptophyta > Magnoliopsida > Zingiberales > Zingiberaceae > Boesenbergia > Boesenbergia rotunda. The sequence continues at coordinate 81,730 of JAGFNQ010003173.1, read as the reverse complement.
TGACTCATTCCTGTGCCTCCTAAAATAGTGCATGTGTATTTGGTCAACATTGACACTAGGAAACTCAAGTGGCTCAACAACAGTGGGGAAATAGGTAGATGCATTATCCGATGCTCTACACTCTAAGAACCCAGCTAAACCCATGACTGAAAAAGGAATAGTAACCCCGGCTACTCTAGACTCATACAAGTTATTATCCGAGTCAATGCAAGTTAAATTGGTGTAAAACTCTGTGCATAGATCAACATCTATATTATGCTGGTAGTAGACCAGCTGTTTCAACCCAAAATGGGTAATCATCTCAGCCAATTGAGGCGACTTCTCTTGGAAGAAGGCCTTGTTCAGGTACCGACAGTTCATTACTACAAACTCATTTTCTTCGAATCTTTTCTTATACTCGATGGATCTGAAACTTGACTCCTTGGAGCCTCCCTGACCTTGTTGGGATGATCCCTCACCCCTAGGTTTCTTAGAAGCCATCCTAAATACCACACACATCCATGCACACCAAGACACCCCCCTAAAAGGAAAAATATCAAAGAAAACATGCACAAAATATCACATTAGTTCCAAAACATGGTTTAAATGACAAAATGAACCTTAAACAATGATACCTTTTCATTCTCTTCATGATGATGATTTGGAACTCTAGCCTTGGGAGAGAAGGGTTTTACAATCCCTAGATCGTAGATCGGGGTTAGAGGAGGGCGTAGGAGGGGTTTTAGGGCTCGGGAGAGGCTGAGGAAGCAAGGAGAACTCGGGAGAGGAAGGAGTCATCGGGGTGGCACGCCAAAACCCTAGGTTTTGGCTGCCCCTCGTGCCCTTTTTCTTTTATAGAACCCGCATCCCAGTCGACTGGCAGGAGGTCAGTCGACTGCGAGAGTTCACAGAATGTTATTATAGTTGAGACCAGTCGACTGCCCCCAGGGCAGTCGACTGGTAAAACTCACAGAAGGTTCTGTGTTATGGACCAATCCACTGGCTCTGAGCCAGTCGACTGATACCTGAAATTCTAGTTTTTCAGTCGATTTTCAGAAAAGCATAACTAATTCCACAAATCTCCAAAAAGTCAGAAATTTTGTGGAGAGATTTTTGGATCCGAAGTCTATTTGGGAAAAATATAATTTTAATCAAAATTATCTCGAATCCCAAGATTGATACAGAACTCAAACTTGTCCAAATTTAGCCATTTAACCTCAACTTAAAGTTCTAATTTGGACTTCTTCTTGATGCTTCTTCCCATACTTGTTTACAAAACATTAACAACATCAAGTTATATGGTATTTTCACATTAAACCCAATCACTTCAATTATAATATCATTTTAAATCTATTACTCTATAATTCTCCCTTTAGTGTGCCAATCTTCTAGAATTTGGGCTAGCCTTAGCCTTTTAAACCTATTGGCACACTCTGTTAGTAATATAAGAGAAGTGTCCTAAGGCAATCGACTTATGATTGTAATCATTTACTATAATAAATAAATATTCACTATTTGAGTATACATGTTCGTGTATTTGATTAAGATCTTAAACTCATTTACTGAATGTCCGCAATACAATTCACAGCATGAGAGAATTTGTGATGAATTCACAACTAGTGATTATCTCTACATGTGCAATTGTGAAGTATTGAAATTGTCCCTAGTCGATGAATTGATAAATACGAACACTATCAATTCTGTTGAGACTAGCATGTGTTATTCTCTAATCAGCTGATTCTCACTGGCTGGTGACATTGGGATGTCCGGAGATAAACATGAATGCTAGTTAAGGGAACTAGTTCATTGGAGTGACTGGCTGTAAAACTGCATATGATAGTCTACATATAGATATGTCAGTGAAGTTCTTACTGCAGCGTAAGTGCGATGATCCTTTGACTTGCGGTGTTCAAGTCATCTTGGTCATGGAGACTTATACTTTGACATCTTAAGCAAGCATCTCCAAGGAGGTGTGGACCCAGGATGGTTGGGTATAAGCCGAAGTGCCCGAAGATGTTTGAACAGCCTACAAAGGATTCACCACTCCTTGCGAGGAGATGTATACCCAAGGCCTATCGTCGGATTGTTACTCGAAGCCTCTGGCCAGAGCATGACATGTTCAGAGTATGAATCTCTTAAAGACATGAGAGTAATTAGAATCTGTTGGATGAGAAAGACATTACTTGGGCTAGGTGTGATGTAGTCAGCTTAGTGGAGACTGACACACATAGACCATGTCCTGAACCAAGTGGGTATAAGATGGTGAAGGGAATGAGGCACGATTCATTAGAGCTGCTGAAGGGTTTCAGAATAATTTCTGAGGTCAACCATTGATCTTTCGATTAATTGGGGATCATGATGTACTACTAGGTGCCACTCATGATCGTTCTATAATTGATGAATTATAGACGACCAACATAAATCGAAAGCCTATTTAGTCACACGCACTACGAGTAATCTGAGGGATTTAAAATGAGTTGAAAATTAGATTTTCCGATCAAGAGAGATAAGTCGAATCTGAATTTTCAGAGACGCATCGGAAGCATAAAATGGTTAAGTCTTTTGAAGACTTATTGAACGAATCAAATGAGTTTAATTCGTGAGGTCATGGCTTGGGTTTGGCCGGCCAAAGAGGGTTCCCACCCTCTTTGTTTGGCCGGCCACATTAAAAGGGGAGAACCAAATTGTTTGGTTCAAATTATAAAATAAACCGAGCGCGGTTTGTTTTATAAAATTATGGATAAAGAAATTTATATAAAAAAATTTATATAAAGAAATTTATATAAACAGATTTATTTTTTCATGGAAATTAAAATGAACCATGGATTGATTTATTTTATTTTATAAAATCAATAATAGATTGATTTACCATGATAAAGAAATTTATATAAAGAAATTTATATAAAGAAGTTTATATAAAGAAATTTCTTTCCATAAGAAAAGGGAGACATGGTTGTTTTTATTGTAAATTAAATTATGATAAAAACTTGGCATGATGGAATAATTCATAGAAAAATTTATATGATAAATTTCTTATGAAAATTTATTCCATAAAAAGGAGACTTGGCGGTAGAGAGGCTACTATATAAAGGAACCAAGGCAAGGCTTGATTCTTAATCCAAGAGATCTAGAAATAAGCCCTCTCTCTCTCTCCTTCTCTCCTTCTCCCTCTTCTAGTGCCGCCGGCCCTAGAGGCCCTCCCCTTTGCCGTGAGCTTCCACCACCAAGAAGCTGCCGAAGAAGAAGAAGAAGCGGGCGCAACTCTTTCCTTCCTCCCGGAATCTTGATTCCGTTCTTCGTTTGGTGGTTATTCTTTCCATCTCTCTCTTGGTATTCTTGTCGTGCCTTTGGAGAATCTAGTAGTTCTTGTCGGCACGAAACTCGTGGCTTTGCGAAGTCATCCCGATGAAAACTCGGCGTGGACGCGAATAGAGGCGGAGCTTCCAAGGGACGCTACGGTTGGATCTCGTCCCTTCCTTCGAGTTACGCGAGGTATTAAATAAATTAGTTTACTTTCTGCAAAATTTTAATATATGATCATGTCTACATAATATAAGGTTGCATGCTTAGATGTACGGTTAAATAATTTGGGAAATTATTTATGCTAAATCTTCCGCTTCACGTAATTAAATTTCAAAATTACGAACCCGCATCCATGTCAACATGCACCCGGTCCCAACAGTGATATCAGAGCCGGTCAGTATTCGACATAATCATATAATTATTTTGCGGAAAACTTTGTCATGATCTCAATTTTGGAAAATTTTCCAATTATGGAAACTTTCCAATTATGATAAATTTTAGATTTAGGAATTTCAAAGTTTGGAAATCCTCATGAAATTTTACAAACTTTTGAAATATCCTAGTTTCTGAAATTTTATGATAATTGTGAAAACTTTCCATTTTTGGAAACTTTCCAATTTTGGAAATTTCCAATTTTGGAAATATGTAAGTTTTCTTTGTACCAGAAACTTACAATTATTCTGAAAACCTATTATGAAATCTCTCAATTTTGGGCACTTTCTTTCAAAGAAAGTCTAGACAAATTTATGGATCATTAATTGACAATTAAATTTGAATTGGTTTTAAATTATCAACAAAATTCTTTATTTTGGATTGAGCCTCGGGGAGCCGTCCAATTTAAAGTTAGTTGTTGTAATTTAATTTCCTATTTTTGAATAAAATTGTCATGTTTAATTTGGTTACGCCTCGGGGAGCGGACCAAATTAGATTTACAACAAATTTCTTTTTTTTGGGTATTTGAGCCTCGGGGAGCCACCCAAAGAAAATATTTTGTTGTAATTAATAAATCCATAAATAAAATATGTAATCAAATCTTGAAAATTTTGAGGTGATTCTCAAACGATAATTTCCTTATTTGATTTAAGAGGTGATGCTCTTACATATTGTTGTCTCCAAAATTAATTAGGAAAATGGTTTCCTCTAGAGTTTTCTTAAATAAGATTTTCATGAAAATAATATGTGGTTGAATTAAGGGAATCTGTCTCTTAATTTAATAAGATTTGATTTAGAGAAATCAAAGTCTTAAACATATTATTTCTGAAATTGATTATGATAATTTAGGAAATTGTTTCCCAAAACAATTCCTTGAATAAAGTGTGAAATTAGAATTAGGAAATCCGGTTCCTAATTCAATTAATGAGACTTGATAAATTAAGTCAGATACATACTTTATTAAGGAAATCGTTAGAACATGACATAATTATATGTCATGAATGTGCTTAAAAGAAAAGGATGAGACTCAAAACCCCTTACAAAATATTAAGGCTAACACCTTCCATTAATATGGTTAGAACCGGAGTTTTGTTTCTCGTTTGGGTTGATGGACACATCCATGCCCGGCTTGAACCTCGACATGTTCAAACCATGGAATTAGTTTATGATTAATATAGTTGGATTCAGAGGTTAATCCTTAGTTTTGGTTGTTGGACACATCCAAGCCTGATTAAACGGTTGAATGAGCTCCAACCATATTAAAACTATTTCTTGATTAATGGGTTAGCCTTAAGCTTGGAGCATCGATTTGTTGTGCCACAGCCAAGGTCGATGTAAAGAGAGGTGCAGTTGGGTGCTATGTATATTGTTGCATACTTGTTAATGAGTTAACAACCCAATGATTTATGCAAACATTCAATTAGTTGATAGCATAATGTGATAGTTACATATATATAATATGTAATCGGTATAATTACCTACCTTCATAGCTAAGAATAACTTGATGACCCCAGCCATGGTTGTTCTTATCTATGGATGGATATCAACCTATTTGGAGATGTTCCTACGATCTCCCGAATTGATAAAAAGGGTTATTCAATTCGAAAAATAAATAGGATTTAATGAATGTATATTGATGCATTCTTTATCATTCTCATCACATAACCTCAATTTGTATTTCTAGGATAATCACTTGATCATGTCTTCTCTGAATTTGCCTTCCATTTTGGACACCAATAAGTTAACTAAGTACAAAAGGATTGAAAAAGCACCAAAAGGCACTTGCCATCATTGTGGCAAGGAGGGCCACTGGCGAAGAAACTGCAAGGTTTATCTTGAGTCCTTGAAGAAGAAGGCATCCGATGCCCCATCATCTTCAGGCATCTTCGTTATTGAATGTCACTCTATTTCCTCGTACACCTGGGTACTTGATACTGGGTGTAGCTCACATATACGTAATGACATACAAGGGCTAAGGAATAGAAGAAGACTCGTCAAGGGAGAAACGAATTAGCGAGTTGGAAATAGAGCAAAGATTGCTGCTATTGCCATCTGAACATATTTGCTAAAGCCCCCTACTGGACTTGTCTTAGAATTGGATAATTGTTATTTTGTTCCTTCGTTAATAAAGAACATTGTATCTATTTCATGCTTGAATGAAAAGGGTTACCATTTAACTTTTAGTAACAATTATTGTTACATAACTTTAAATGATGTTCTTTATGGGACCGGAACTTTATGCAATGGTATCTACACGTTAGATTTATCCGGTGACGTTTTCAATATCGAAGTTAGCAACAAACGTGCTCGAATAGATAAACAAATAGACTCCTATATGTGACATTGTCGTCTTGGCCATGTAAGTAAGAAACGCATGACCAAATTACACCGATGTGGGATTCTGGAATCATTTGAACCCGGCTCATTTGATACATGCGAATCATGCTTAAAAGGCAAGATAGCCAAATTACCCTTTTCCGGAAAAGGTAAAGCAGTGGGAGAATTGCTTGGTCTAATACATACTGATGTATGTGGACCAATGTCAACTCTTGCACAAGGAGGCTATAGCTACTTCATTACCTTTATCGATGATCACTCACGATTCGGGTATGTGTTCTTAATGAAACACAAATCTGAAGCTTTTGAGAAATTCAAAGAGTTCAGAAGTGAAGTAGAGAAACAGCTTGGCAAAAGTATTAAGATACTTCGATCCGATCGGGGTGGTGAATACTTAAGTCAAGAGTTTCAAGATTATCTTAGGGACAATGGGATATTGTCTCAATGGACTTCGCCATATACACCACAGCATAATGGTGTATCTGAGAGGCGTAACCGAACCTTGATGGACATGGTTAGATCTATGATGAATCATGCAACTCTTCCAAAATCCTTTTGGGGCTATGCGCTTAAGACAGCTGTTTACTTGCTAAACAGAGTCCCGACCAAGGTAGTCTCTACTACTTCATATGAGACGTGGAATAGTAAGAAACCTCATTTATCTCACCTAAAGATATGGGGTTATCCTGCTTATGTAAAGCAGACTATATCAGACAAATTGGATGCTAAGTCTGATAAATGTCTATTTATTGGATACCCTAAGGAAACGAAGGGTTACCAATTCTATCATCCCTTGGAACAAAAGGTGTTTGTTTCAAGGCATGCTGTATTTCTAGAAAAAGAATTTCTTTTACAAGAAAACAGTGGGAGTAGCATTGAACTTGAAGAAGTTCAAGAAACTCCAATAGACATTACAGAGACACCTAGTCTAGACCCACAACCGATAACTCATAATGATGAGCTATCAGTTGAACCTAAAACAACACCACTTCTTCGTAGGTCTGATAGGACACGCAATATTCTAGAGAGATACGGATTTCTCATAAGTGAATCGAACGACGTGTTATTCATTAACAATGATGAAGCTATCAGTTATGAAGATGTTCTGAAAAGTTCAGAAAGGGACAAATGGCTTGAAGCCATGAAGTCGGAAATGGATTCCATGTACGAAAATCAAGTATGGGACTTGGTTAACCCACCTGAAGGGATTAAGCCCATAGGGTGCAAGTGGGTTTTCAAGAAGAAAACCGACATGGAAGGTAATGTTGTTACCTTTAAGGCTAGATTAGTGGCAAAAGGATATCGTCAGAAACAAGGAATTGATTATGACGAAACCTATTCGCCAGTAGCTATGCTTAAATCCATTCGGATGCTCCTGGCCATAGCAGCTCATTATGATTATGAGATATGATAAATGGATGTGAAAACAGCTTTCCTTAATGGAAACCTACTTGAGGATGTATACATGATACAACCTGAAGGTTTCACATCGGTTGATAAAACCAAAATATGCAAGCTTCGACGATCCATATATGGACTGAAGCAAGCATCCAGGAGCTGGAACATCCGTTTTGATGAGACAATCAAAGAGTTTGATTTCTCACAAAATCCTGACGAACCTTGTGTATACAAGAAGGTTAGTGGGAGTGCAGTCGTATTCCTAGTATTATATGTCGATGACATATTACTTATAGGAAAGGATATATCAGTCTTACAGTCAGTTAAAATTTGGTTGTCCAAAACTTTCTCCATGAAAGACCTGGGAGAAGCAACCTATATCCTTGGGATTAGAATCTATAGAGATAGATCAAAACGATTGCTTGGTCTTTCGCAGTCTACATATATAGACCTAGTGCTAGAAAGGTTTAGCATGTCGGAATCCAAGAAAGGTTACCTTCCCATCAGGCATGGGATCTGTTGGTGTAGGAAGTACCATATCGAACCTTGTTTTGATATTGGCAAAGGATTCAAAGTTAAGTCTACTTGTTATCTAATATGTCACTCTAGTGTGCAGGGTAAAAAGTCCTAGCGAAGGACTGCTAGGCACTGGCGAAGGAATGCCAGGGCAAAAAGTCCTAGCGAAGGACTGCTAGGCACTGGCGAAGGAATGCCTGGGCAAAAAGCCCTAGCGAAGGACTGCTAGGCACTGGCGAAGGAATGCCAGAGTGAAAAGCCCTAGCGAAGGACTGCTAGGCGCCAGGCGAAGGACAGCTTGGGACTAAAGCCCTAGCGAAGGAATGCTAGGCACCGGGCGAAGGACAGCTCGGTATCCAAGACCTGGCAAAGGACCGCCAGGCAAAAGTCCAACCAAAGGAGCGGTTGGCATCAGGTACATTCTCCCGAGAGGAGTAGGTGAGGACGCGTTCCCCATCGAGGGAACAGTAGGCGTCGGTTCGACCTAGGGTTCCATTTTGGAGACCCAAAGTCAGAACCAAGACAACTAAGGCTGTATAAACTAATATTTTATTATTTTATTGTGTTTTGGACTAACCCTGGATGCAGGACCGAAGGAACGAGTGTCTGCAGCTCAGAGAGCCTCAAAGGAACGAGGCAACAGCTGACCAGGGCGCCCGGAGTGTCCCGGGCGCCCCCAAGGTAAACACAAAATACAAGAAAGCAAAGCAAGCTTCGACAGCTCAACTCCCGGGCGCCCCCGCTGCTCCCGGGCGCCCCCAGCGCTCCGGGCGCCCCCAACAGCAAAGTATCGAAGCTCGACCCAGCGAAGCCAAGGGATAAGGTTTGACCCGGTCAACCCGGGCGCCCCCAGTGCTCCGGGCACCCCGGTCAAGGTCTGATCCCGAATTTGAGGGAATCAGAAGCTGACCGAGACCGAGGCAGATCGTGTGACACGTGGGGGGGCGCCCCGGACATTCCGGGCGCCCCCAGGCCCTATATAAAGGGCCCTCGACCCCAAGGCTCAAGCAACAATTTGATTCAACGCTTCTACGCTCTTCTACTCCCGCGCTCTGCTCCGGAAACCTCCCGACACGAGACTCAAGCGCCGACGACGTCCTCCCGCTCTGAAAATACCATCTACTCCGGACGTCGGTAAAGAAGAGTCGAATTTTAATTTACTGCACTTATTCTGTAATCAATATTTGTAAATTGCTTTTGCGCCTTATATAGAATTGCCCAAAGTAAATGGTCAACGAACGTGGGCCTTGGAGTAGGAGTCGACCTATGCTCCGAACCAAGTAAAACTACCCGTGTTCGTGTGTTGTGTTTTAATTTCCGCTGTGCAATTTCTCTATCCCTAAATCCGAACGTTTTCCGATATTCACCCCCCTCTATCGGTTCTCTCGATCCAACAGGATCAACCTTTCAAAGTCTATGTGTCTGCGCACAGAAGACGAGAGGATTTGCATGAATAAGATTCCTTATGCATCCGCGATAAGTTTATCATGTATGCTATGTTATGCACTAGGCCCGATGTATCGTATGCTCTGAGCATCACGAGCAGATACCAGTCTGATCCAGGAATGGATCATTGGGCGGCTGTCAAGACAATCCTTAAGTACTTAAGAAGAACTAAGGATGTGTTCCTAATATATGGAGAAGGAGATATGGTAATACGTGGGTATACAGATGCCAGTTTCCAGACAGATAAGGATGACTCCAAATCTCAGTCTGGATATGTATTTACTTTGAATGGAGGCGCAATAAGTTGGAAGAGTTCCAAGCAAGACACTGTAGCGGATTCTACCACGGAAGCGGAATACATTGCGGCTTCGGAAGCAGCAAAAGAAGCAGTCTGGATCAAGAAGTTTGTCTCGGAACTTGGTGTGGTTCCAACCATTGATGAAGCAGTACCGGTTTACTGCGACAACAATGGAGCTATTGCACAAGCAAAGGAACCAAGGTCTCATCAGCGATCTAAACACGTGCTTCGCCGCTATCATCTGATCAGAGAAATTATAAGTAGGAATGATATACAAATTGAAAAAATTCCCACTGAAAGGAATTTAGCGGATCCTTTAACTAAGGCCTTACCTCAAAGCAAGTTTGGGGGTCATGTTAGAGTTTGCGGTATTGTATACCATAGCGATTGGCATTAGGCCAAGTGGGAGTTTGTTAGTAATATGAGAGAAGTTTCCTAAGGCAATCGCCTTATGATTGTAATCATTTACTTTAATATATGAATATTCACTATTTGAGTATACATGTTCGTGTATTTGATTAAAATCTTAAACTCATTTACTGAATGTCCGCAATACAATTCACAGCATGAGAGAATTTGTGATGAATTCACAACTAGTGATTATCTCTACATGTGCAATTGTGAAGTATTGAAATTGACCCTAGTCGATGAATTGATAAATACGGATGTTGGTGCAGAAAGCACCATATCGAACCTTGTTTTGATATTGGCAAAGGATTCAAAGTTAAGTTTATTGGTGATCTAACAATGTTACTCAAGTGTGCAGGAAAAGTCCTAGCGAAGGGCTGCTAGGCACCTGACGAAGGAATGCCAGGATACAAAGTCCTAGCGAAGGGCTGCTAGGCAACTAGCGAAGGGCTGCTAGTCACCAAGTCCTAGCGAAGGGTTCTAGTCACCAAGTCCTAGCGAAGGGCTGCTAGGCAACTAGCGAAGGGCTGCTAGTCACCAAGTCCTAGCGAAGGACTGCTAGGCAACTAGCGAAGGGCTGCTAGTCACCAAGACCTAGCGAAGGACTGCTAGGCACCAGGCGAAGGACAGCTCGGTATCCAAGACTTGGCAAAGGACCGTCAGGCAAAAGTCCAACCAGAGGAACAGTTGGCATCAGGTACACTCTCCCGAGAGGAGTAGGTGAGGACGCATTCCCCGTCGAGGGAACAGTAGGCGTCGGTTCGACCTAGGGTTCCATTTTGGAGGCCCAAAGTCAGAACCAAGACAGTTAAGGCTGTATAAAATAATAATTTAATGTTTTATTGTGTTTTGGACTAACCCTGGATGCAGGACCGAAGGAACGTGTGTCTGCAGCTCAGAGAGCCTCAAAGGAATGAGGAAATAGCTGACCAGGGCGCCCGAAGTGTCCCGGGCGCCCCCAAGGTGAACACAAAACACACAAGTAAAAAGCACGCTTCGACAGTACATCCTGCGGGCGCCCCCGTGCTCCCGGGCGCCCCCGCTACTCCCGGGTGCCCCCAGCGTCCCGGGCGCCCCCAACAGCAAGTATCGAAGCGCAAGCCAGCGAAGCAAGGGATAAATTTTGACCCGGTCAACCCGGGCGCCCCGGTCAAATTTGATCCCGAAGTCAAAGGGATCAGAAGCTGACCGAGACCGAGCCGGATCAACTGCCATGTGGGGGGCGCCCCCGACGATCCGGTCGCCCCCAGGCCCTATATAAAGGGCCCTTGACCAAGGCTTCCAGACAACAATTCACTCAACGTCTCAAGGCTCTTCTGCTCTCGCGCCTTGCTTCGGAAACCTTCCAACTCGAGCCGACGACGTCCCGCTGCTCCGAAAAAGACGATCTACTCCGGACGTCGGTAAAGAAGAGCGTTTCTTTTATTATTATTTACTGCAGTTATTTTGTAATCAAATTTTGTAAACTGTTTGCGGCGTATATAGAATTGCCCAAAGTAAACGGTCAACGACCGTGGGCCTTGGAGTAGGAGTCGACACAGGCTCCGAACCAAGTAAAATCGACTGTATCTCTGTGTTGTGATTTTTAATTTCCGCTGCGTACTTGCTCTAAAATTTCCGAAAAATGATTTCCGATATTCAGCCCCCCTCTATCGGTTTTCTCGATCCAACAACGGACACTATCAATTCTGTTGAGACTAGCATGGGTTATTCTCTAATCAGCTGATTCTCACTGGCTGGTGACATTGGGATGTCCGGAGATAAACATGAATGCTAGTTAAGGGAACTAGTTCATTGGAGTGACTGGCTGTAAAACTTCATATGGTAGTCTACATATAGACATGTCAGTGAAGTTCTTACTGCAACGTAAGTGCGATGTTCCTTTAACTTGCGGTGTTCCTTTAACTTGCGGTGTTCAAGTCATCTTGGTCATGGAGACTTATACTTTGACATCTTAAGCAAGCATCTCCAAGGAGGTGTGAACCCAGGATGGTTGGGTATAAGCCGAAGTGCCCGAAGATGTTTGAACAACCTACAAAGGATTCACCACTCCTTGCGAGGAGATGTATACCCAAGGCCTATCGTCGGATTGTTACTCGAAGCCTCTGGCCAGAGCATGACATGTTCAGAGTATGTATCTCTTAAAGACATGAGAGTAATTAGAATCTGTTGGACGAGAAAGACATTACTTGGGCTAGGTGTGACGTAGTCAGCCTAGTGGGGACTGACACACATAGACCATGTCCTGAACCAAGTGGGTATAAGATGGTGAAGGGAATGAGGCACGATTCATTAGAGCTGCTGAAGGGTTTCAGAATAATTTTTGAGGTCAACCGTTGATCTTTCGATTAATTGGGGATCATGATGTACTACTAGGTGCCACTCATGATCGTTCTATAATTGATGAATTATAGACGACCAACATAAATCGAAAGTCTATAGTCACACGCACTACGAGTAATCCGAGGGATTTAAAATGAATTGAAAATTAGATTTTCCGATCAAGAGAGATAAGTCGAATCTGAATTTTCAGAGACGCATCGGAAGCATAAAATGGTTAAGTCTTTTGAAGACTTATTGAACGAATCAAATGAGTTTAATTCGTGAGGTCATGGCTTGGGTTTGGCCGGCCAAAGAGGGTTCCCACCCTCTTTGTTTGGCCGGCCACATTAAAAGGGGAGAACCAAATTGTTTGTTTCAAATTATAAAATAAATCGAGCGCAGTTTGTTTTATAAAATTATGGATAAAGAAATTTATATAAAAAAATTTATATAAAGATATTTATATAAACAGATTTATTTTTTCATGGAAATTAAAATGAACCATGGATTAGTTTGTTTTATTTTATAAAATCAATAATAGATTGATTTACCATGATAAAAAAATTTATTTAAAGAAATTTATATAAAGAAATTTATATAAAGAAGTTTATATTAAGAAATTTCTTTCCATAAGAAAAGGGAGACATGGTTGTTTTTATTGTAAATTAAATCATGATAAAAACTTGGCATGATGGAATAATTCATAGAAAAATTTATATGATAAATTTCTTATGAAAATTTATTCCATAAAAAGGAGACTTGGCGGTAGAGAGGCTACTATATAAAGGAACCAAGGCAAGGCTTGATTCTTAATCCAAGAGATCTAGAAATAAGCCCTCTCTCTCTCTCCTTCTCTCCTTCTCCCTCTTCTAGTGCCGCCGGCCCTAGAGGCCCTCCCCTTTTCCATGAGCTTCCACCACCAAGAAGCTGCCGAAGAAGAAGAAGAAGCGGGCGCAACTCCTTCCTTCCTCCCGGAATCTTGATTCCGTTCTTCGTTTGGTGGTTAGTCTTTCCATCTCTCTCTTGGTATTCTTGTCGTGCCTTTGGAGAATCTAGTTGTTCTTGTCGGCACGAAACTCGTGGCTTTGCGAAGTCATCCCGATGAAAACTCGACATGGACGCGAATAGAGGCGGAGCTTCCAAGGGACGCTACGGTTGGATCTCGTCCCTTCCTTCGAGTTACGCGAGGTATTAAGAAAATTAGTTTACTTTCTGCAAAATTTTAATATATGATCATGTCTACATAATATAAGGTTGCATGCTTAGATGTACGGTTAAATAATTTGGGAAATTATTTATGCTAAATCTTCCGCTGCACGTAATTAAATTTTAAAATTACGAACCCGCATCCATGTCAACATGCACCCGGTCCCAACACACTCTATAGCCTATTTAATTTTCTAGAAGGAAACTACCTGAGATCCATTGACCATGGATCCCATTTTGGCTTCTAGAGCTCTCCCTTGAGCTCTTAGCCCTAGTTACCTCCCTAGGTAACTTATCTACAAATGCAAGACCACACCGGTGCTCCTCTAGTGCTTCTTAGACTTCCATTACTACCCTCTTAACCCTATAGACCTTTTTCTTGGTCAATTCCTTTTTTTCCTTTAAAAGGCTTTTCTTTGCCATTTTGATCTTTTCTTTATCATAGATATAGGGCATCCTTGAATATGACATTTGATCAACATTCACCTTCCTAGGATGATATTCTAGACCTGGCCTACCGTTTCTATGATTTTGGTCCTTTGGTATCACGTTTAATCTCTTTGACCCTTAAATGACTCTACCTAGGTTTCTTTCTAACTTATCAAGTTTTGCTCTTAAAACTTGATTTTCCTTTTCTAACTTTCTAACCTTAGGATCACTAGACCTAACTTGATCATTCCTAGGTCTACCCATTTTTCTAGACGTATATCTCCTTTCCTTAGGATTTATGCCTTGGTCCTTAGTCCTGGAATTCCTAGATTTTTCATGAAACATAGAAGTTTTGGTGTTTTGGCATGCAAAAATGTTTCTATTCCTATCATGATATTTAAAACCAACATTACATCTAGGCAAACAATTATTTACATTCCTAGCATTCATACAAACATTTTGAGCATAAATAGAGTTAGGGATTACCTCCCTTACCTTTGTAGCTCCCCCTTGATATATGCTCATTTTTCTTTCTTCTTTCTCCCATCTCCTAAGGTGCTCCATCTTTTCTAACTCTCCTTTCCTTGGACATTTTGTATGGTAATGCCCTAGCTCCCCACATGTGAAGCATCGAATATGCTTCTTTTCTTTTCTTTCCCTACAATCCTCATTAGATTTAACTTGAATGGACCCGAATTTAGGGATTACCTTCTTCTTACCTAGTGGGCACTTGTCCTTGTAGTGCCCTTTTTGGTTGCATCCAAAGCATAGAATGTGTTCTTTTGATTTGACTTTGGTGGATATTGGAACTTATTCTTGTTTTTGTTCGGATGAGGGTCTCTTCTCCCCCTCAACCCTTGGTGGTGATACTTCTTCTTTTTCGGATGAGATGGATGCTTCTTCACTCAATGAGATGATCAACTCTTCTTCCTCTTGATCTTCTTGGTCACTAGACATTCTTTCTCCGACCTCTTCCATTTTTTGAATTTGCATAGGGTTCTCATGATATTCTTTCACTTTATTCCATAATTCATATGCATTTTGATATTTACCTACATAATTCAAAACATTGTTAGGCAAAAGATTAACTAAAGTTTCCATTACCTTTTCATTTGCCTTGGATTGATCTTGTTGCTCTTGATTCCAACATCTGGGCCTAAGCATCTTCCCGTGGTTATCCCTTGGAATCTTGAGTGGCTCTTCAAGCGCAATTCTTAGTTCCCACTCCATTCCAAACCAAGTTTCGATCCTCACCCTCCAAAACTCGAAATCTTGATGATCATAGGGCGGTGGAGTGTAGATGTCTTCCCCAAGTTTGTCTTCCATTTACTTTCTTCCTCTAGCGTGTGCTCCCTCGGCAGTTAGTCCGATCAAGAGCGGTCCTTCGCTCTGATACCAATTGATAGATCGAAGACGTTACTAGAGGGGGGGGTGAATAGCGATTCTTCGATTCATTCTTCCTACATGGTTAGTTGCGCAAGCAGAATATACAATAAAAACAAAACTAACAAAGTAAGACAATGCTAACAAACCGATTTACTTGGTATCCACCCTGGACGGGTGACTAATCCAAGAATCAGTCGGTGGATCAATCCCCGGATAACCTCCGGCTAGCCCTCGTCGCTCCTTGTGGGTGGAGAAACCTCGCCACAACACCTTGGACACTATCTGGGCACAAAAGACTACTAACTCACTTTACCCAAGTGAGTTTCATCAAGAAACAAAGGTATGAAATGAGCCCCTTTAAATAGGACTCGAGTTTGAAACAGCCGCTACCAGTTGACTGGCCTTAGGGCAGTCGACTGGTCCCACTCAGATTCGACTGTTACAGTACAACGTTCGAATCTGCCAGGCTATTCTAGCCGACACCAGTTTACTGCCCATGGGCCAATCGACTGGTACACATCTAAGCCTAGGGTTTCACTCCCGAGTACATGTCTCTCCGCACTCGAACCCTCCCGGCTTAGCCCTTGAGTACAAACACTCAGACTCAGACCCTCACAACCCGATTGACTCTTCACCAGCAGCCTTAACTGTTGCCTTCACGCCCTCTTCATTTTCGGCCCTCGTCCCTCGGATGCGCACACAAGCCTCTAGCTTGCCTCCATGCCACCCTTCACATACGGCTCGAAGTCCGCATCCCTCGGCTCATCGTCCCTGCTATCCAACGGTCCCTCGGATGTGCACACAAGCCTCTAGCTTGTCTCCATGCCATCCTTCACCTCAAGACATCAACCAAGTCCGTGTGTACCAGTACACCTGCACACTCATGTACACATATTAGTCCAGCACAAATCCTAACTTAACCATGTTGTCCACACATCAAAATATCATGATCCTCCAGATCATATTAGGGCCGATTGCCCCAACACATGGTTTGTTGATAATGGGTGATCCAAACACAAGGCTAAGGATATACTCATGAATGTAGTGATTTATGGAATTTCACTTGAGCAGTAAGAAATTGTTCATGCAACAAATGATAGTATATCCATGCACAAGGTTATACTAGTTTCAAAATGAATCAACAAGTTTTGAAAAGAAAAAAAAAACTATTACATGGATGGTTTAGGTTGACACATAACTTGTTCTTACTATGGATTGCTTAGAATGATTAGTTTTATTGTTGCAATTTATAGTTTACTGCAAATCTAGAAATTAGCCTCAATATCAAAATAGCAGCTTATTTTTGAAATGTCTTATTATATATATTAGGCTTAAGGTGTTTTGTTAAAATAAAAGAAAAAAAAACATTGAGGTGAACATAATCAAGCAAGCCAAGATCTTCCTGTATGTGTTATACAACATGAATGCATGCTAAAGAACAAGTATGAACACATTAATTTGTACCGATTCAAAAATCACGATAAAAATCTCACAAGGCATCAATAGACAATGAACATGAGCTTAAGTTCGGCTTAGTGTTTTTTTATATATATCGAACTGAATCAAGGGGTCAGTACCAAAATCCTAGGACTTAGCATATACATATTCTCAACTTCTAGGTCCTCACACTTAAGTATCCCTGATATGTTATGCTTGTCTATTTATCTTGGTTAAAGGACACCAAATTGTCAATGTAGTCTGATATCAGAGTTTCAGAACTCATCTGAAATCTGATCGGTCCATAGACCGATCTGGCCTCATCCTGAATGGTCAAGGTGACCGATCAGAGCTCTCTCTGATCGGTCCACAGACCGATTAGGGCTCTCTCTGATCGGTCCACAGACCGATCAGGGCTCTCTCTGGTTGGCTCATAGACTGATAAGCTCTTATTTATGACTATTAATTGATATTGTCTTGTGATTCCTTACTTAACATATGATGCATAGACATTGTTGCCATGATACATTTATGGTATATGCCTCTCATATGCATTTCAAGAATTATCTTTCATCTTTATTTTGGTTTTAGGGAGAGACCTTTGTTTAAGGGGGAGTTGTTTAAACTTAACAACCATACCCTCTTCGGTGTTTGACAAAGGAGGAGAGAATGGTTGATTAAGTTTAGGTTTTATTGGGTTTGTTACAAATTTAATTATTGTAGGGGGAGGACCTTGATCCCCATGCGATAATGGAAATTTGACTTCATTTGATGTCTAATACCTAAACTTAAAATCGGGTTGCCAAACAACAAAAAGGGGGAGATTATCGATGCAGTCTGACCTGATTGTTGTTTTGGTGTTGACACCGATTTAAGTTTAGGTAAGTAAGATAAGTTCGGCTTAAGTCCTGGTTGGGGACTGAGCACGAATCCCGGTGAGTGAAGCCGAGTGATGGAAATCCCGGTGAGTGAAGCCAGGTGATGGAAACCTCGGTGAGT
Source organism: Boesenbergia rotunda (assembly GCA_024364735.1). NCBI lineage: Eukaryota > Viridiplantae > Streptophyta > Magnoliopsida > Zingiberales > Zingiberaceae > Boesenbergia > Boesenbergia rotunda. The sequence continues at coordinate 63,834 of JAGFNQ010003173.1, read as the reverse complement.
GAAGTCGGGTCCCGGTGAGTAAAGCCGGGTGACGAAAATCCCGGTGAGTGAAGCCGGGTGATGGAAACCCCGGTGAGTGAAGCTGGGTCCTAGCGAGTGAAGCTAGGTGAAGAAAATCCCGGTGAGTGAAGCCGGGCCCTAGCGAGTGAAGCTAGGTGACAGAAATTCCAGTGAGTGAAGCCAGGTCCTAGCGAGTGAAGCTAGGTGACGGAAACCCCGGTGAGTGAAGCCGGGTCCTAGTGAGTGAAGCTAGGTTGAACAAAGTCCCGGTGAGTGAAGCTGGGCATGAAGTTTTGGTCCGTGGGGGGGGGGCTGAGTATGAGCCAGCCAAGTGACTAGATCGGTCTGGAGTCCGATCAGGAGTTGGCACGAGCTCACTAGTTAATAGATCGGTCTGGTGACCGATCCAGGGAGTCTGATTGTAAAATACAGCGATTCGAAAATCCAGACCAGAAAATTTTTCGGGATTTTTTCAGATTGAGTCTAGGGTTTCCGACCCCTTAGGTGAAGTTTCGGTGAGTTAGATGGAATAAAATTATATATTTTGAGGGCTTAAGGGCTAGTAAAGCAAACTAGGGGAGTTAAATGTTAAAAATCAGAAATCATAAGGGTTTAGTGTGAAATGGAGAAAAATGAGGGGCTTTTCTGCAAAAAGACCCCCCCTTTTGTATTAAAGATCTCGGCCTGGGCCGCGAAGGCACAGCCACCGCCGATCTTTTCTTCTTCCTCCCCTCGCGTGCCCTAGCCGCAGCCACGCCCAACTCCTTTTCCTCTCCATCTCAATCGCCCACAGCCGAGCGCCCAATCTCTTCCTCATCTTTGCTTCTTCCGCGAACCCTAGCAGCAGCTAAACTCCCCTCTCCCTCACTTCTTCGCTCGTAGCCCAGAGGAAGCCCGAGCCTTCCTCCTCTTCTGGCGTCGCGAACCCTAGCCATAGCCGACGACCTCCAGTCTCTTGTTCACCGACCATGAGACTGCAACCCTGGGTTCCAGCAAGGAATCTGTGCCCTATGGAGTTTTCCTTTGCGGCAGAGGAGGGGAGCGAGCTGAGACCTACACAGGACATCGCCGATCATATGAGGTAAGGTTTTGATACATTTCGTGAATGAATTAGCATTGGGATGGAATTCTATGCGTGACCTTACGTTTGAATTTGGAAACTTTGTGGATTTTTATGTGTAAACTATGGTTTCCGTTTTTGATCTGGTCAGAATGGGTTTCGGTGATTCAAGGATTGAAAAGAATTATGCCATTAGTTGATCTTCCTACTCTGTTGTTGTGCCACCAGATTTAGAGTAGGGAAGCTCTTCCGGTATTTTATTAGGTAAGGTTTGTGAGTTTTAGTGATGATCTTTGGATAAATTGGTTTGATCAAACAACTTTTACAAGCATGCAAAGAAATCATCTAATAATAAAAATAGGTTTTCTATTGGCTTCCTCTGGACTTAAGCCTCAATATAGATTATCTAGGATATGTATTTTATCCTGGGGGATTCAATAGCAGTATGGTCCTGCATGATTTGTCAAGCTAAGTTTAGGAACCCATGCTTAGACTCAGGTGCTAGTATGGATCAGAATTGAATAATACGATCTATACTGTGAGTTTGTTCTATAACCAAGTCTGAATCGGTTAAGAACTGTCTTTTGTTTTTCAAGAATTCATGTCAAGATTCTTGGAACCCAAAGTGAATCGTTCAAGGCTAACTTTAAGATCCTTGACTTGAGTTTTTACTGAGGAATTCTATTCCTTAAGTTGTTGGACTTGAGTTGAGGTTCCTTCCTGAACGATCTCAATCAAGGGACTTGAGTTAGCCTCCTCCTTAATGGATTTTACCTCCTTTTGGAGGGACTTAATGTTGGTGCAAAAAGCATTAGACATGAAAAATCAACCTCTAGTATTTCGATGTTTCACAATATACCAAGGTTTGGGCAAAGTGATCAAGGGTTAAACCAAACAGAACATGATGTTTGGTAGAGTAAACCCCGGTTTGATCAGTTTGACCAAAGGGTCAACCAAACAGGATCTGATATTTGACAGAGTTATGAGAACCCAGGGTTGGTCAATTTGACCAAGGGATAAGTCAAACATGACTTGATATTTGGCAGAGAGATTACACTTATCTGGACTGAACCAAACAGGACTTGATGTTTGGCAGAAAGAAATCTAGTTAGGATTAAGATGAGGTATGAAATCTTGGTGAGTGAAGCTGGGTCCTAGTGAGTGAAACTAGGTGGACGAAGTCCTGGTTCGGGGAATTGGGCAAGAAATCCTAGCCGAGGGTTGGACACTGAAGTCTTAGTTTAGGGGACCGAGCACGAAGTCCTGGTCGGGGATCAGACAACGATGTCTTTGCCAAGCGAGGACTACGGATAGAAGTAGAGATGGGATGAGATCGAACGTCTTGAGATCCGGGAGTCTCGGAGGCAGAGCACGAAGTCTTGGTCCGGGGGATCAAGTAGAAGACTTTACCGAGCAAGGATCGTGGACAGAAGTAGAGACGGGTCAAGGTCGGACATCTCGAGATCTGGGTTCTCGGTGGTTGAGCAAAAGTCCAACCGGAGGTCCCGGGTGGCAAAAGGTAGCTTCTCCAGATTAGAGTAGGTGAAAGACGTGTTCCTCGGAAAGTGGAATAGTAGGCGTCGGTTCGACCTAGGGTTTTAGGGTAAAATCCAAGAGTCAGAACCAATCAACTAAGGCATAAGATTGTTTGTCTATTTGTTATTTGTTTTATTGTCTTGTAGGTACCTGGATTTGGAGGCAAGATAGGAGAGCAAGCACAAAACAAACACAACCTAGGGGAAAACATCCCAGGCGCCTGAGTAGGGACTCAGGGGCCTGGAACCTAGGCGCCTAAATCCAATTCAGGCGCCTGGGAAGGGATGCTTATCCCTTGCGAAGGTTTCGCTTCTATGGATCAAGTTTGACCATGGTTAGGCGCCTGAATGGGCTTTAAACGCTTAAGAGCATACTATAAATAGGTGTACCATCCCCTCAGTTGAAAATATCAAGTTTTTAGATCTATTCATTCATTCTGTGCAAAGAAAAAACGCTAAGACGAAGCTCTGCGATCGAGGAGGCTCTAGGAGGAAGTGTGCGATGCTTCAGAGTTCCAGATATGTTGAGATCATTGACTTGTTTAGTTTGCTTTTAGTTTACAAGTTATCTTTTTGTTTATCTTTTCGTACTTGTAAATCCATACTGTAAGATGGGTTTTCTCTGCCTCCGGAAATTTCGGAAAGGATACCGATAGTGAACTCACACCGAGTACATAGGCCTTGGACGTACTGACCCTGAGGGGTTGGGATCCAAGTAAATAAATCCCACGCGTCTACTACATTATTTTCTTTATTTATTATTCCGCTGCGTATTAGCTTTTCTAATAGAAAGACGATTGAACGAACGACAAGTTTTTCGAAAAAGTTCAAGCCGATATTCCCCCCTCCTCTATCGACGCCACCGATCCTACAATTGGTATCAGAGCAGGTGACTCTGATCAGACTCACCGCCGAAAGAGCAAGAAGGCCAAAAATTGAGGGGGAGCCAAGGGCGAATAAAGTATATTTTAAATATGTCTATTTTTAAATTTCATATAATTTGTTTCAAGTGCAGGGAGAGAGGACAATACAAAATCCAGTGTCCTCATCAAATTCGTACGTCACCACCAGCGACAACGAAGGTACCAGCGCTAGGAGTTCGGAGGGACAAAAGCCATATTCGATGTTTCAAGTGCCAAAAGCAAGGCCACTACAAGAACCAGTGTCCAGACTAGAAAATGGATCGATCCTCAATGCCAAGAAATGCGACCATGGTAATGGAGGTAACAATGGTTAATTTTCATAATAATATTATTCAAATTTCTGCACAGTTACACAATTCTTATGATAATTTAGATAATAAATCTTTTGATAAATTAGATTTTTTGTATAGTCAACTTAATGTATTGCATGATAAATTAGTTAGTAATGGATCCAAATCAAACATTGACAATATTAAAATATTGAATATTAATCCTTAATCCTTAATATTAATGCTACAATTTTTGAAATTAATTCTTATACTTTAGTTAATATTATTTCTAATAATTCTAATATCTTTGAGGATAATGATTAAATTTTAGTTAATTCTGATAATTCTAATAACTCTAAGGATAGTAATGAAGCTTTAATTAATATTTCTGAAGATAATATTGATGATAATAGTCAACCCTTTATTAATAATTCTATTGATTTTGAATATAATGCTACGATCTTAATTAGTAATCCTGAAACTTATTCTACTTATTGTGAAGATGAAGATGAAGAAAATGAAGATGTAGATGATGATGAAGATGAATTCATTAAAATTGAATTTATAATTAAAAAGGCTTATAAGAATTCAAATAAAACAAAATTATTAAATAAACTTGTAAACTTAAAAACACAAGAAATAATAAATAAATCAAAAAATTTTGAATTAATGGAGATGATGCAATTAGACCTAAAATTAATCACAAATTTAACAATTTAATCTTAATCTTAATTTAATTCTTAAACAATTTAAACTTAATCTTAATTTAATTTTAAACAATTTAAATCTTAATCTTAATTTAATTCTTAAACAATTTAAATCTTAATGTTAAATTAATTCTTAACAACTTAATTAATTCTTCACAACATAATCTTAATTAATTCTTAACAACTTAATCTTAACTAATTCTTAACAACTTAATCCTTTATTAATTTTTAACAACTTAATCCTTAATTATTTCTTAACAACTTAATCCTTAATTAATTTTAACAACTTAAATTTTAATTAATTTTTAACAATTCAAAATCTTAATTAATTATTAACAATTTAAAACTTAATTAATTTAACTGTAAAAGAAAAATCAATCCTTAATTCAAAATTTATACAAAATTGATGAACTAAATTCTAATTAATTATTTTTAATTATGAAACTAAATAAAATTCTACCCAATTGAAACATTCAACTTAATAATAATAAATATATCAAAGTAGGTTATCATATTCGCGGGTTCACACGTTCTGTATCAAATCGTGAATTGATACTTTATTAGAAATCTAATTAAAATGATTTGACTTGATTGATACATGCATAACTGCCATGCTCATGCATCTGTCTATTTTTTTATATATCTATCATGTCATTCATGTTTACTTTTGTGCTTACCTTAGAATGGCTAGATAGGAAAAAGACAGTTTGACACTTTCCTAACATAGTACCAGGGTGGGGCTAGATGATAGTACGTTAGGGAAGCTTGGTCTAGGAAGTCAGGAAGGGTAAGGAGTACCCGACTTGGTCGACCTAGCTAAGTGGAACTAGACGAAGCTACCTCGCTACATCCTAGACTAGTTAGACCAGAGTTTCTCAAAGAGTAAATTGAAAGTATTATTTCTTTAAAAGGCTTTGTCTAAGGAACGGGTTGTTGATCCAATAAGGCTTAGGCCAAAGAAGGCCCCTGTGCCTCGCCAAGACCTGGAAGCTAATTATTGAAATTTACTTTTAAGTTACTAATTGTTAAACTTGAATCTAACTTAAGGTCAAATAATCTATATTATTAAATTGAGAAAAATTATTCAAGCATCTCACAAACACCCATAAGGCTACCACGCTTGTTTGTACTGCGATACTTAGAATGGGTGAGATGATAAGAACTAATCAATTGATAAATGCCTTTAAAAATGATTTAAAAAATCCTTAAAACTATTTTAAAAATAGTGATTAAATATAATAATATTTTAATGAATTTCATGCTTGATTGGGTGTTTACTTATAAATATATTTCAAAAACTATATATCTTTTCGAAAGGTGTTTGACCTGCACTTAGGCACAAATTTTCTAGGTCAACACTAAAGTCCCTTAAGACACTTAGGTAGAGCTCCTTGTAGTTAACAAGGGTAGCCAGAAGGTGTCAGGTTCAGGAGGAGTCCATATTTTTGTGAAAGTCTTTTTTTAACATTTCTCTTAAAAAAGTTTATTAGTCTTTTCAAAAATTTATCCCTTTCAAAATAATTTTTTAGTTAAAAATTTATCATCTCTTTTAAAATGTTTTTCGAAAATTATTTTCCCAAAATTCAGTATTGTTGATGCTGTCTGACCTGATTGTTGTTTTGGTATTGACACAGATTTAAGTTTAGGTGAGTAAGATAAGTTCGGCTTAAGTCCTGGTCGGGGATTGGGCACGAATCCCGATGAGTGAAGCCAGGTGATGGAAACCCCGGTGAGTGAAGCCGGGTGACGGAAACCCCGGTGAGTGAAGTCGGGTCCTGGTGAGTGAAGTCGGGTGAAAGAAACCCCAGTGAGTGAAGCCGAGTCCTGGTGAGTGAAGCCGGGTGACGGAAACCCCGGTGAGTGAAGCTGGGTCCTGGTGAGTGAAGCTGGGTGACGGAAAGCCGGTGAGTAAAGCCGGGTCCTAGCTGTAAGATCGATTTCGTACGCTAGAGGGGGGTGAATAGCGTATTCTCGGTTCTTTTACCTACGTTGTTAGTTGCGCAAGCGGAATATATAATAAAAATGAAACTAACAACAAAGAACAATGCTAACAAACCGATTTTACTTGGTATCCACCCCGGACGGGTGATTAATCCAAGAATCCTTCGGTGGATCACTCCCCGGATAACCTCCGGCTAGCCCTTGTCGCTCCTTATGGGTGGAGAAACCTCGCCACAATCACTTTGACAACACCTGAGCACCAAAGGCTACTAATCTACTTTACCCAAGTAGATTTCGCCAAGAAAAGAAAGCATGAAACGAGCTCCTTTAAATAGAGCTCGAGTCATTTCAGGCCGCTACTAGTCGACTGCCCCTAGGACAGTCGATTGGTCCCACTCAGATTCAACCATTACAGTATAATGTTCAAATCTGCCAACCTATTCCAGCCGACACCAGTCGATTGCCCCTGGGCCAGTCGACTGGTCCGAACCTAAGCCTAGGGTTTCACTCCCCGAGTACATGTCACTCCGCACTCGAACCCTCCCGGCTTAGCCCCTGAGTACAAACACTCATACTCAGACCCTCACAACCCAGTTGACTCTTCACCAGCAGCCTCGACTGTTGCCTTCATGCCCTCTTCATCTTCGACCCTCGTCCCTTGGATGCGCACTCAAGCTTCCAGCTTGCCTCCATGCCACCCTTCATGTATGCCTCGAAGTCCGCGTCCCTCGGCTCATCGACCCTGCTATCCATGGTCCCTCGGATATGCACGCAAGCCTCCAGCTTGCCTCCATGCCATCCTTCACTTGAAGACATCAACCAAGTCCATGTGTACCTGTACACCTGCACACTCATGTACACATATCAGTCCAACAACAAACCCTAACTTAACCATGTTGACCACACACATCAAAACCCATGATCCTCCAGATCATATTAGGGTCTATTGCCCCAACACTAATGAGAGAAGCTAGGTCAAGGAAACCCTGGTAAGTGAAGCCAGGTCCTAGTGAGGGAAGCTAGGTTGAACAAAGTCCCGGTGAGTGAAGCTGGGCACGAAGTCTTGGTTCGGGGGATTGAGCATTGAGTGTGCTGGTCGGAGAAGGGCACGTGAGATCTTTCTCCAGGACCAGAATGAGTCAGAGAAGGCTAGGGAGCCTATTCTCTGGACTTAGGGTTGAAATGGTCGGAGCTAGATCGGTCTGTGGTCCGATCAGGGAGTTGGCACTAACTCCTGGTTGTGGATCGGTTTGGTGACTGATCCAGGGCGTCTGATCGGTCTGGTGAACGATCAGAAATGGATCAGAAACATTCTGTGTTGTCACATAATGTTGGTTGATCAGTCTGGTGATCGATCAGAATACGAACAGAAGCTGATCAGTAAGACCCAGATCGGTCAGCAGGACTGATCAGTCAGGTCTGGACCGATCAGGCTGGGTCTTGATCGGTCCAGCCACATGCTGATCGGTCAGCTGGACCGATTAGCAGCACCCTGATCGGTCAAGTGATCGATCAGGGCTTGGCTTGGATCCCATGACCTTCTATATGATCTCTGATCGATTTGATGAACGATCAAAGACCCTGATCGGTCTACGGATCGATCAGGGCATGCCTGGACCGATCAAGCAGGAGCCTAATCGATCAGGCTCTAGCCTGATCGGCCAAGCTCTAGCCTGATCAATCAGCTTGACCGATCAGGGCTCGAGCTTGATCGGTCAAGTGATCGATCAGGGTTGCGAGTCGGGGCTTGGCTGACTCCTGCTCATCCTTGTGATCAGTCAGCAAACCGATCCTTGTTCTCTGATCGGTCAAGGTGATCGATCAGAGCTTGACTGGATCGATCAGGCAGGTGCCTGATCGATTAGGGCCTTTACTGATCAGTCAGGGTGACCGATCAGTGTCTGATAACTTTAATTTGAATCGTTGTCAGACTTCTGATTTCACTCTGATCGCTTCTGATTTCTCTATTACCCTGCTGATTTCTTTTTGATTTGTTGTGCTAAGCCTCTGATGAGTGTGCAGGTAATACAGGGATGACACAAACCAAGAAGGAGGGTCAATTGATGACTTTCACTTCGGTCAGGTTTGTTTGTTTTCCATTCTCAGGATTCAATGGCTTCTGGCGCAGGCTGGCAACTGTCTGGTGAAGCTGGCGACTAACCTGAGGCTCGGCTGAAGAGGTTTCAGTGGACTGAGCCCAGTAGAGGACAGTGGGTTGGTGACGGAGATTGTTGCAGACGCACCTGGTGAGCTGCAGACACGCCTGGGATGATCTAGCTATGAGCAGAGTTTTAAGAGATGGCTAGCGAAGAAGAGATAGTAACTTTGAAACTTTGCATCTTGAGAACTTTGAATCAGTTGAGAGCTTTGCGAGTTGATTAGCAAGCAGACACGAAGAGCTGAAGGTTCTTGCGTTGGTTGTGCGGTGCTGTGCTCGGTGAAAGTGTTCTCTTCTTTGTGTTTTGTTCATGCTCTGTAAGATTTCTCAAGTCTCTATGCTTAATCATATATCATTCTGAGACTATCTGTGGAGAGGTTTCTCCACCAAGAAGGAAGTTGTGTTATCCGAATTTTCGGGGCTTGATCCGTCGACGATCAAGGGATCGCCCACCTCACGAGCACGCCAAGGAGTAGGGGCAAGTTATCCCCGAACCTTGTAAATCCCTCTATGTCTTTCTGTGTTGTTTTGTTTACTGTCTTGTTCTTTCTAGTTTGTATTATCGCTTCTGCTGCTAACCCTAAGTGTAGAAAGAAACTTCAAAAGCCAAACATTTTAGTGTCTGGCTATTCACACCCTCCTCTCTAGCCATCCAAGGTCCAACACGTGGTATTAGAGCCTGGGGCTCTTGCCAACGGTTTAACATCCGAAGAGCATACAACAATGGCTATGAGGGAAGGCTTTAGCACCAACAGACCTCCATTTTTCGATGGAGCCAATTTCCAATATTGGAGATCACGGATGGAATACTACCTGAAGACGGATATTGGTATGTGGTTCTCTGTAAAGGAGGGATTCATTTCTCCAAAAGATGCTGAGGGAAAAGAGCTAGACTCATCAAGATGGTCAGCCGAGTTAACCCGGAAGGGAGAAGCTGATCCGAAGGCTGTGGTCACCCTGCAGTGTGGGATGACCAAGGAGCAACTGATCAAAGTTGGTCCCTTCACCAGTGCTAAGGATCTATGGAACAAACTTATTGAACTCCATGAAGGAACCAGAGACTCCCGGATAGCCAAGAGGGATCTTTTCCTCAACCAACTCCAAAACCTCACCATGAAGGAGTCTGAAACGGTAAGTGAACTCCATGGCCGATTCAAGAAAATACTTAACGATTTACATTCCATCAATGAGAAGGTCGAGAATCGCGACCTTGTAAGGTATGTACTAAAATCCTTTCCTAGGAATGCTTTGTGGTCATCCATGGTGGATGCCTACAAGGTATCCAAGGACTTGTCTATTGTTAAGATAGATGACTTATTTTGTGAAATGGAATTATACGAGATCGCTAACAAAGGCCCCAAGGAGAAGGGGATTGCTCTTGTGGCAGGGGACAAGGCAAAGAAGAAGAAAGAAAAGAAGAAGGAGAAGGAGGTTTCATCTTCGTCATCCGAATCCGAGGAGGATGGAAGTGAGTTTTCATCATCCGAGATGGCTAACATCGTAAGAAGGATGATGAGGAAGAGCCGACGCGACAAAGGGAAAGGTAACACTAGTGAAGTTAAAGTTGATAAATCTAACGTCACGTGTTATGAGTGTAGCAAAAAGGGGCATTATAAGAATGAATGCCCAAAACTAAAGAAGAAGGAGGAGAAATCAAAAAAGAAGAAGAAAGCCTTGAAGGCCACATGAGATGAGTCTTCATCCAGTTCATCCGAAGAAGAAAAGGAAGAGAAGAACAATCGCCATGTAGCTCTCATGGCCATAGAAGACTTGGAGAGCAGTGACGAATCAAGGGACTCTTCAACCGAGGCTTCATCATCTTCGGATGATGAAGAGGTAATCTCTCTTGAGTTAGATAAATTCTATAGAACCATTGCATGCTTAACTAGTCTGCTTAAGAAGTCTAAGGAAAAAGTGAAGTCTTTAAAAGTAGAAGTAGAGCAATTAAAATCCTCTAAGGATGAGGATATTGATGACTTACATGTTGAAGTCCTAGAGGATGAGAACAAAGCCTTGAAGAGTGAAGTTGAGAAACTCAAGAGTCTTCTTGAGAAATTCTCAACTAGCTCCAAGACTTTGGACATGATCCTAAACGCTCAAAGAGCGGTTTACAATAAGGCCGGTATAGGTTACCGACCTAAAGAACCAACCTTTGTTTCATTGATGTCAAGAACCCATGTTAGATCATCTAAGGTTTCTAGGGTTCAAAAGAAAGTGATCAAGGCATGAGTGCCTAAATCATGCATTGTAGGTTCATTAGGTCCCAATGTTTGGGTACCTAAATCTTCCATTTTTCGTGTTGTGTAGGCATTGATTGAGGGGGAGCATCTATCAACTTGGTTTGTTGATAGTGGATGCTCCAAACACATGACCGGGGATAGATCATTGTTCACTACCCTACAAAGCAAAAGTAGAGGTAATGTATCATTTGGTAATAATGGTAGTCTTAAGGTTGTAGGGATAGGAGACATTCAAATATCCGAATGTCTTAGAATCAAGAATGTCCTTTTAGTCAAGAGGATGTCTTTCAATCTCCTAAGTGTCAGTCAATTGTGTGATGCGGGATACACAATTGAATTTTATCCAAGTCAATGTCTAGTTAGACAAAATGACACCCTTGACACGGTACTAGTAGGCACAAGAATAGATAATATTTATCAAGTCTCATTTAAAAGTGCTATTAATGCTTCTATTAAGTGTTTTATATCTAAAGAAGAAGAGTCTTGGCTTAGGCACCGGAGGTTGGCACATGTGAACATGAAGAATATCCAAAAATTATCCAACAAAGGACTTGTACGAGGCTTACCAAGCATCAAATACGAAAAGGAAAAGCTATGTGATGCATGTCAAATGGGTAAGCAAACGAAAGATCTCACAACGGTAAAAGCGTTGTAAGTACCTCTACTGCTTTGGATTTATTACATATGGATTTGTTTGATTGTAGTACTATAATCTCATTGAATGGTAGTAGGTATTGCTTTGTAATCATTGATGACTATACTAGATATACTTGGACTTATTTTCTAAAACATAAGGATCAAACTCTAGATATATTTATTTCATTTTGTAGAAGAATTGAAAATGAGCAACCTGGCTCTGATACCATTTGTTAGGACCAAAAGAAATTAAGATATC